>OX465098.1:24847810-25059900 GCA_949987625.1 Chalcis sispes | reverse complement strand
TAAGAAAATGCGGCTTTATTGATAAAATTCTTATCTAACTTTCAACACACTCCCTTTTTACCTTGATACACTCACCCTAGCGGTATCTGAAATTTGGATACCTTTTCTAAAATAAGATTGATCGACACCCTCAAAATACGCTATTGTCTCCTACTTTGCATCATCATTTCACAAAAACCTTTTACCCTGAAGCCATCTTCTCAGGTTTGGGAAAAAGTAATAATCACTAGGGGCCAGATCAAGAGAATAAGGTGAACGGGAAAGCAATTCGAAGTGTAGTTTATCAATTTTTGCCATTTTTTGCAACGATTTGTGAACCGATACATTATCTTGCAAAAACAGAATTTTTTCTCGGCAAATAAGGCCGTTTTTCTTGATTTCCTCACTTAATCGGCCCAATAATGAACAATTATACCACCCTGTTACTGCCTTCCCCTATTTTAAACCATCTGTAAAAATTGTTCCGTGTGCGTCCCAAAATACGGAGTCCATAACCATTTCTGCCAATTTTTGGGTCCTCGGTTGTTTGGAAGCGCTTTCACCAGCTTCTACTCATTCTTTTGATTGTTGTTTAGACACTGGTGTGAAGTTGTGGATCCAGATTTCATCAATAATTATTAACTGGCGAACAAAATCTTTTGGATTACACTTGAATAGCTCTAAGCAATCCTTTAAATCACGAGCACATAGTCGTTTTTGGTCAAAGGTGAGCAAATGCATCATCCATCTTGCGGTTAGCTTTTTCATTTCCAAATTTTTATGTAAAATGGAAATAATCGATCCAGTTGATATGCCTGTGATCTGAGCTAACTCACACACTTTAACTTTAGGATCATCAAGAACAAGCTCATGAACTTTTTCAATCAATTGTTCAGTAGTAGCCGTTTTTTCTGGTCGACCCCCATATTCGCTTTTTCTGCTCAAGCTTCGACCCTTTTAAATTCAGCAAACCAATAACAAACAGTTTTCGACGGAGCTAATTCGCCAATATTTATCTAGTTTTACCTTCGTTTCTTTTGCATTTTTTACACGTAAAAAATTATGTTTGATAAGTGCACGGAATTTAACGCTATCCAAGTTTTAAGAAAATTTCGAAGTAGACTGCTTTTAATAATTGTAACTCTATGAATATTTGACAGATCAATCTAAAACTTTAAATATAATTAAAACAGGAAACAACTTGTTGAACGTACATATTTTAATCGAGTTCAGTACTGCCATCTGTTCGAGCCCGACTGCTTGTTAAACCACCCAGTATTAACTGTGCTGTTCACCGTCGCCATTTTCGGTTACGCACGCACGCTGTTTGCAACTTTTCATTTTACAATAGTTGTGATAGCTTGAGTATTGCAACTACGCAATATACTAATAATATAATAATATGTAATAAAATAAGAAATATTAAATGTTATTACTTTTCTAAAAGTATTAAGGTGGCTTCAGCATTAAGTACCGTACATAGCAAGGAGCTCACATATGGCAAAAAAATCGTATTATCAAGCCATAAAAAGTATTTTAAATAATTCTTAAGTATGCTAATTATCTTGAAATAGATTAAAATTCACACAAAACAAATAAAAAAAAAAAATAATTTTTTTTTCTTAAAAATTCTATGTACATCCCTGGCGCATCTTGAACCTTCGCAACGTTTTGTTTCGTATTAGTTTGCTGCAAATGAAATGGCCGATTTAGCAATGACATAAAGTTGGCTGCAGTTTTAATGTGTTATGTTGGCACAAGGCGGCGCAAATGATATGACATATTGAAGTATAAATACTGCTACCTTGGTTTATGGAGTCATTTCTGTTTTGCACTTCATA
Source organism: Chalcis sispes (assembly GCA_949987625.1). Lineage (NCBI taxonomy): Eukaryota > Metazoa > Arthropoda > Insecta > Hymenoptera > Chalcididae > Chalcis > Chalcis sispes. The sequence continues at coordinate 25,058,080 of OX465098.1, read as the reverse complement.
GTGATCGTAAAAACAAAAAGAGAAAGTGAACATGGAAGTGAATGAAAAACGGCTACTTTTACTATACGAATTTAAATTAGAGCACAACGCAACGGAAGCAACGAGGAATATTAACAGCGCATTTGGGCCTGATACCGTTAGCGAACGAACGACTCGGCGGTGGTTCGAAAAATATCGATCCGGAGATATGGACCTTGGAAATGAGCCACGTGGACGCCCAGGACCATCGATCGATAACGACGAGCTGCGTGCATTAGTAGAGTCTGACCCCCGCCAAACCATAAGGGATCTTGCCGAGAAATTAGGCGTTCACAATTCGAGAGTTTACCGTCACTTACAACAACTTGGAAAAGTGAAAAAGCTTGAAAAATGGGTTCCGCATGGTCTTACCGAGCAAATCATGACGTGTCGAATGGAGATTTGAAGTTCTCTTCTCTCCCGCAACAAAAAGGAACCATTCTTGCACCCAATTGTAACCTGCGATGAAAAGTGGATTTTATACGATAATCGTCGCCAATCGGCATAATGGCTAGATGCCGATGAAGCGCCAAGACACATGCCGAAACCAAGCCTTCATCCAAAGAAAATAATGGCAACTGTTTGGTGGTCTGTAGCTTGAGTTATCCACTATTCGTTCCTGTAACCTGGCGAAACCATCAATGCTGAAAAATACTGTGCTCAACTGGATGAAATTCATTAGAAATTTATAGTCCAACGACCTAGGCTTGTCAAGAGGGATGGAGTGATACTGCTTCATGATAACGCACGACCTCATGTATCAAGAACAACGGTCCAAAAATTAAACAAGTTGTGCTATGAGACTCTTCCTCACCCTCCATATTCACCAGACCTCTCACCAACAGATTACCATTTCTTTAAACATCTGGATCACTTTTTGACAGGAAAAAGATTGAATAATGAAGCTGCTGTCAAAAATGCCTTCGAGAAGTTTCTTCGCACCAGAAATTCGGACTTCTACAAAACTGAAATAAATGTACTTGTATCTCGTTAGGGAAAGTGTGTTGCATCTATTGGTACCTATTTTGATTAAATAAATTGTCTTTATAAAAAGTTACAGCTGTTTAAAAATTTATTACTAAATCAGACATTTCATCTGCAGCAACCTAATATTTATATACTTGGTGTCCCATTTTAAAAAATTGATGCATATTTCTGTAGAACTTAAGGTTTTAAAAAAAATTCTCGGACCATAGTTGTTAGATTTTGATGGAGACGTCTAACTGTGACCTTGACCATGACCTTAAATATGGTCTTCAAGGTCATTTGAAAGTCAAGTTGGTTTTTTTAAACAGAAACCCTCACTTTTGACCTCGGAAAATGAAAAGCAGAGAATTTTACGTCCTAATATGACCTTGACCATGACCTCGACTACAACTTACAAGGTCATTTGAAGGTCAATTTAATATTTTACATTGAAAGCCTTACCTTTGACCCCGAAAAAGAAAAGAGCAGAAAATGTCACGTCCAAGCAGTTATGATCCTGACCCTAACCTTCATGGCCATTTCGAAGTCAAAATAATTTTTTCAAAAGGTAGTCTCTACCTTTGGTCATGGAAATGAAAAAAGGCGAAAAACTTATGTGGGATATCTTTTATCACGAAATTGACGTTGACCTTGACCATCACCTTGAAGGCTATTTGAAGGTTAAGTTACATTTTTTTTAAGGAAACTTAAACTTTTCATTCTAATTTTGATACTTAATAATTCCGTTGGCATTCTTCTAACAGTAGACAAATAATGATGGTCCCCTTAGTTTAGTTACGCTTAATAGAAAAAATTAAAAATTAAAAGCAATAAATGTTTTTAAATTAATTTTTATTATAAATTAACTTAAACAAAATTAGACATACAGAAAATAATATTTTTGTAGCTAATAATACTTTTCTCAATAAACAGAAATTTTTTCCTAATAATAAGAGAAGTTTGATAGTCTCGAATTTTCTATTATTTTCGCCTTAATTTAACATTCTGATAGTCGGCGATCACCTTTAAATATGAAATGAATAACATAGTTTATTACAATCATTTTGGAAACGTGAATTAATTCTGGTAAATTTGGTTACCATATAGTGGTTTCTGAATAATAGTGGCCATATAGTGGTTACTGAAGTTATTACTAATTTAAATCAACTGTGTCATTCATTGTAAGTTTATTTGAATGCGAAATTAAGGGGAGGTTCTCATCTAGCGACCCAAAAATTACGTGATTTTCGCGATTTTTTTTCTCATGGAAGGAAATAAATAAAGTAGTCAAGTTTTTTGGTACTTATTGAATATATTATTAACTACTTTTACAATTTTCTTTTTAACAAAAATACCAAATAGTTTATTAGTTACATGCATTGAAAAATAGTCATCGAAAAAAAAGACACCTCCACGGGCGGCAAGGTAACTTATCCAATTTTTGTCTGAAATCAAAAAATTAAAGTTTGTTATAAACTAGAAGACATTTGCTGGATCTTAAAGTAAAATCACGAAGAAAAGTTAAAAATTAACAAAATGGCGGACTTGCAAAAAAAAATATTTTTTTGCACTTTTTTTTGCTCTAAAAAGTGCAATAACAATAAAAATAATCATTGTAAAATTATGATTTAAGGTCAAGATCCAGCAAATTTAATTACCTTTAAAATAAAAAAAAATTCATCTCTATCTGTAATAGTTTTTGAGGTATCTTGCCGTCCGTCTCAAAAAACATGGTTTCGAGAAAAACTTGTTTAAAGTTTTAGTACGCGATTTAGTACGTAAAAAGACGACTTCAGTTTTTTGACTATAACTTTAAAAATAAATTGAATTCGGCAAAACGGGTTTCACGAGCGTATTCTACGAGACATTTGCCAACTTTTTAAGCAAAAAAAAAAATCGATTTTTTGGTCGTGCTTGATGAAAACCTCCTCTTACAGCATCATTTTAAGAAACTTCGAGTTTCTACAAATTCTCTTATTCTTAAAATAATTCGTTATTTAATTGAAGAAATAATTTATTTGTTTGTTTATTTTTTAAATTAAATTTGTTTTCTTGATTTATTTTGTTTTTTTAGTTTTATTTATTTTGACATTTTTTCATTATGCCTGATTACATAGCTAATAAAACTGTCAATATTCTCCTTGTGTTAAGAGAATGTCGACTAAACCACGTTCAAGCTTCAATTTTGTATGCTAGATTCCCCGAATTACGTGATCCCAATGACACTGTTATTCATAATATTGAGTTGCGTGGCCGACAAGGTAAGTTTGCTCGTAAAAAGAGGTCCATGTCAACAGATGATTATGCTAATAATCCTCAAATGATTGCGATACTAGTTATGGTGCACCTTGATCCTCAGATAAGTTTACTTTAAATTGTACGAAAGCTTGGTGTAACAAAATCAACAGCTAGCAAATATTTAAAAAAATGTAAAGTACCACCCGTATCACATATTTTTGAACCAAGCTTTATCGGTTGAGGATTGTCAATGTCGACTTATTTTTTGTCAATGGGTGACGCAGCAGATTAATAATTATACTAATTTTTTCAAATATTTTATGTTCAGCGATGAGGCTACATTTCAAAGTACTGGCGTCTTAAATCGCCAGAATTATCACTTTTGGTCTTCTGTTAAGGGAAGGTTTACCTTTTTATTGATTATAACAACGGTTTTTTTTGGAATTTTTTTTTATAGAAGGAAATTAATAAACAACTCAAATTGTTTGCTACTTGTTTAATACAATAAGAAGTACAAAAAAAAATTTTTTCTGTGACAAAATATCGTGACGGTAATTAATGGCACACCCCGTAAAGTGACCATCTCCAAAAAAGGTGGCCCACTGTTGGCCGCTCTAGCACCTGCAAAAATGAACGAAAATTAAAAATCGATGAAATTTTATAAAATATATGAGTGTAGTCTGCATACGACCTACAATCATCGCTAAAAATCAAAAATTAACAAAATGGCGAGCATTTGAATTTTTTTTTCATTATTGAGTTTCTTTTCACTCTTTAAAGTACTCTAAAAATAAAAAAAAATTCATATATCATCTTGATTGTAGTCCACTTTTCGATAAATACTTTAACAATAAAAAAAAAAAAAAGGCGATCTATCGAGTAGTTTTTTAGTAATCGTGGCCAACAGTTCGAAAAACGTGGTTTCGAGAAAAGCGCGTTTAAGGAGGGAAATCACAGTAAAATTTTCAATTTTTCGAAAAAAATTTTTTTCGTCTAAAAGGTACTTTAGGGTTTTAATAATATACTAAATGATGGAACACGGCAAAAGTGTCCGAGTGCCCAAATTTTTCATTCTGCGGTAACGCCAGTCAGGTATGCTCCGAGCGCCTTTTGTGAAAAAACGCGTTTTTCTCGAAACCACTTTTTTTGAGCTCGCCGAAGACATAACTCAAGCAAATCTTTACCGATCAACTTGAAATTTTGACAGTAGCTTCAAAATATCTTTTTCCACAGAGCTACGTAGGATTTTTTATTTTATATTGCTTAGTTTTTTTTATCGAAGATTTGATGGCGTTTTTTTTTGTTAAAAATTTAACTTTATTTTCAAACATGCACCATTTTGTGAAAAATTAATACATCAAAAAAATGCTACGTAGCTCGCTAGCTGTTGTTATCTGAAAACTAAAAAATTTTAGTTTTTTCTTTCAAATCAAAAATTAAGGAGTCTACGTCTTCGGCCATTGACACGCTTTTAAAAATAGGCGCCTTGGGGCATATGCTGCGCAGCCGCCATTTTGAAATATTTTTTATTGAAAAAATTACATTTTGTACTTTTTTAGTATTGCTATAAAACCTACTTTACAGATTTTCGATTGATACTTTTATTCAGCCAAAATTAATTCCCGAAAATATGCCTATTTTTTTGTGTGCTACTGTGATTTCCCCCCTTAAAGATTTGATAAACGATTAATCTGTGTTGACGTCGGTCTCGTTTTTGTTCCATAGCTTTAAATATATATATATATATATATATATATATATATGACCAAACGGTTTTGGGAATATATTCTACACGTAATTAACTACAAAAAAATGTAAAAAAAGAAAAATCGATTTTTTGGTTCAGAAAAAGGTAAACCTCCCCTTAACCCTGTGACGTAGGCACCTCGTCGTAGTCGATTTAGCTACGTGCGCCCTGTGTGCCTTACACAAAAATAATATTATTATAAAACAATGTTTTAATCTCTCTCACTCTCTCTCTCTCTCTCGCTCTCTATGACGCAATATTATGCAGGCTGACCGCCCGCGACTCTCCCTCCAGCCGACGGAGGCCTATCGCTTCCCCCAGAGCAGGGAAATGGCAATCCCTTGCCACCCTCACCGCGAACCCGCTAACACACACTCTTGCTCTCTCTCTCTCTCTCTCTCTCGCTATTTCACGCAGATAAATGAGGACACTCACCGTTGTTGCTCACGAGGCTCGTCCGCAGGCCGTTGAACTTCCGGCTGTTTCCTTTCGCGCCACTGCACCTGGCACCTGGGGCTCTCCCTACAGAGAAGTGCTGCCGGACCTCGATGTGAGTTCGCCTGAATGCTGACTGTCTCAGTCTCACCCTCGACTTCAGATGTCGCGGTCGCAGCCTCCAGTCGCCTCCCGCTGACACGTAGTCTCCTCGTTCCCCGGCGCACTGCTATGCTGTGCTTCTTCGTCGTCGCTCTTCTCCTCCCTCGCCCTGCTCACTCAACTTCTTCGTTGCTCTCTCACTCACTTACTTCTGCACACTTTCACCCCAGGCTTCACTCACTTGCGACGCTTATTCTCCTCTCTAGGACAACTAACAACTCTCTCATTTCCTGCGGGAATTTTCTCGACTGTCCTCACGGGAGCGCACAGCGTAACTATCTCGCAGGAGAGCATAGCGTTACTGAACTTTTCCGCTCGCTCTTCTCTCCCCTTTCTTCACTGCTTCCAAAATTCCTCGCCGATCGTCGCCGATCGCGTGATTTTCGAACGTTGCCGGCTTTTAAAAAAATCCGTATTTTCGCGGCTAAACAGGCTTACACAAGCTGGCAACCTGGAGACGGTCGTGAAAGAATGTAATCATTTACATTCTTCGTCGACAGCCTATGACGGACTCTCCGTCACAACCTACACTAGATGCGAGAGGTTGACCGTTAACATTGCTGGAGTTTAAATGTATGGTGCGGAATAGTTAATCGGTATTTGATTGGCCCTTACTTTTTTGAAGGCAATTTTGACGGAGAAACTTATTTACAGTTAATAAGGGATGAACTCCCAGTTCTGCTTAAAGAAGTTGACCTCAGTATGAGAAATAGATTATGGCTACAACAAGACGGTGCTTCTCCACATTGGATAATCATTGTAAGAAATTATCTTAATGAAAGATTTAACAATCAATGGATAGGTACAGGAGGTCCCGTAGAATGGCCACCTAGGTCACCAGACTTTACATCGCTTAACTTTTATTCATGAGACTTTCTGAAAAATAAGGTCTATAGAACTAGACCAACAACAAAATAAAATATGAAGGTGAGGATTCGAAATGCATGTAACGCCATACTGCGAAACGTGTTATTAAAAACGATATCGCATTTCTGATAACGAGTCAACTTATGTATTCGAGAAGATGGAGCAATTTTTAAATATCTTTTGCCCTAAGGGGGTATTCTAGTCTAGAAATTCGATAAAATCTATTTTTTTTTGTGCAAGAAAAACATTAAATATTCCCGAAATGCTTCTCGTAGGCTAGGATTTAAAATTGCATTGTAATGCAGTTGTGACGGTGTACAATACATCAATTCATCACTTTTCATTAATAAAGCTTTCTAAACCAATCGCAGAATTGTCGTAGTAATGAGACTTTTAGGTGTAAGAAAGGAAAGCATCAATATATTTTGCAGCATGATGGATATATGCCAAGGGTTAGTAATTAATACGTACTACAGTTGCCTGGAAAATTTGCAGATAGCTTCACGTGCAGTTTATGAACATATAATTTCAAAAGCTGTTGCGTAAGAAAAAATGCTAACAGAAGCCTCTGAACCTAATGCTGATCCTACACATCTAACTGTCTCTGTTGATGGCACTTAGAAAAAACGAGGTTTCAACTCGCTGTTCGGAGTAACCACGCTTGTAGACATATACAGCAAGAAAATGATTGATACAGTTATAAAATTAAGCTTTCGTCAAGGCTGTAATTTGTGGAGGCATAAAAAATGAGGATGTTGCAGCTTACAATGATTGGTACGAAGAACACGAAGATTCTTGCACTATTAATCATAGAGGAAATTCTGGGAAAATGGAGGTCGACGCCGTAATCGAGATGTTCGAACGGTCAGTGGAAAAACATGGTGTTAAATATGCTAAATACGTCGGAGATGGTGATGCAAGAACATTCAAGGGCATTATCGATATAGACCCGTATCATGGTGATGATCCTGTAGTGATTAAAAAAGAGTGTGTTGGGCATGTCCATAAATCGTAGAACTCGCTTATCTGGACTTTTGCACCTAAACATATACATGCTGGAAGTCACACCATCGAAATAGCAAACCACATTGCTATCTGTATTTTTAATGAAGGTTTTTTACCGGTTTTAAAAATTCTGGATACAATGTCAATAAAAATCAGACCTGAAATCCATGCGTTTGCCAGCAAACGAGATTAACACTGTATCAACCGCTCCGAGATACGAGCTTCCGAAGCTTCCAAAGAAGGCAGAACTGCTCGTATGGCTGAAAGATCTGCCAAAAATGAAGTTTTTGAGGTGGTGGAAGGAACACTGTATGAAGCAGGGATGACTGATTTAAAAAATGTAAGTATAACATACCATTAACCCACTCAGACTGCCCGAAATGAGACTGCAAACTTTAACCCGTTTCGGCCCAAAATGCCACTCGGGACATTGAGAAGTACATATTCTTATAGTTTGAGGCTCGTCCTCTCCGAGGATGAAGTCGAAATTTCTCTAAAATGTTATTAATTATGAGAAAATTCAGTTTTAACAAAAGAAACCATGATTCTTTCACGCTTTTTTTTCGAATCAAATTATGAAGGTGTTTCCGGTCTGCAATGTACCAGAAACCTCAATAACCCGTGGAATAAATATCTAAGCTTTAAAAATCCGTGATTTACATATCAATTTTTTGCCTTAGTGTTTTTAAAATGGCGTCCAGAATGCAAAATTTTTTTGCCTACATTCATTAATTTTTTTCTCGAAAAATATGAACTGACGGAAAAAATCACCAACAGTAAGCAGTTATTAGAATTGCTTAAAGAATGCATTGGAATTTTTTGAAGAGTTCTCAGCAATTTTTTTTAATTTCGCAAATTGTAAATTTTTGCAAAATTAAAAAAATTGTTCAAAATGCTTCGAAAAAATTACAGAGCATGCTTGAGCAATTCTAAAAACTTTTTACTTATCGTGATTTTTTCCGGAACTTCTTTGTTTCCAAGAAAAAATGTTGAAATACCAAAATAGTATTGTGTCGTATAAGTTTGCAGTATTCGCACACCAACCGATTTATGGTTTGAAAAATGTCTAAATTGCTGAAAATTTTGAAAAAACTACAGTGTATTCTTCGAGCAATTCTAAGAACTTTTTGTCCGTGGTTATTTTTTCCGCGAGTTCATATTTTTCGAGGCAAAAATTATTGCATGTTTACAAAAAAAATTTGCATTCCGGATGCCATTTTGAAAACACTAAGGCAGAAAATCGATATCTAAATGACGTATTTTCAATGCTTAGACATTTATTTCACAGGTTATTGAGGTTCCTGGTACATTGCAGACCGGAAACACCTTCATAATTCGATTCGAAAAAAAAAGCGCGCAAGAATCATGATTTCTTTTATTAAGACTGAATTTTCTCATAATTAATAATATTTTAGAGAAATTTCGAGTTCATAGTCGGAAAGGGCGGACCTTAAACTATAAGAATATGTACTTCTCAATTTTTTTGAACGCGAATAGCCTTAGTTATAGAGCCTCAAAGAGCGATATATCCCGGGTGGCATTCTGGGCCGTAACGGATTAAAAGCATTTTTCTTGAAACTACTTTTTCCGATACGGTTGACAAGATATCTCAAGTTCTAATGCACCGATTTACTTGAAATTTTGTACAGACTTTCTTTATACTATCAAAATTGTCTCGACGAAGGGATTTTTTGAATTTCTTTTTTTTTTTTACTATTTTTGAAAAATTTCCAATGTTGAAAAAAGAAGGCAAAAAAATTATCTTTATTTTCAAAAAGACGCTATTTTGTGAAAAAAATTTTTTTTCAAATTGACTACATCCTTGCTTTATAAGAATTAACCTTAATTTTATGTTTCAGACCATCTGAAGGATTGGAATCTCGTCAACGAGGAGACACCTTTTTTTCTGAGTCCCCACTGTGCCGACCTCTACCGACTTCAAATTTGATTTTTTTTTTAATTATTGTATATTTTTATACTTTTCAAGTATCAATAAAAAATGATAAAAAAATAAATGGTAAAAACGTTTACTGTTTTTTTTATCATGCCTATAAAATCACCTCAAAATCGAGCTTCTCGACTAGAATATCCTCTTCAATAGCTCTTTTCATCCCGCCTCAGCTGACAATACAGCTTATACTGATAGATGATCTTGCCTTACGAGGGTCGTTTGAAAAGTCCGTGCAAAGTCCGAGAGATAACACCGCCGGCGCGTATTGAGGTCATGTTTAGTTAGTAGCATCTCTTGAATGAACACACACTAAGTTGCAGCCATATCGGTCGATTTCTTTGTGTTTGGCATTCGTGTGAATCAAGGAAGTCAAGTGATTTTCAAAAAATGAACGAAAAAGAATTTCGTATGGTAATTAAACATTACTTTATGAAAGGCAAAACGCCTCAGGAGACTAAAAAGAAGCTTGATAAATATTATGGTGACTCTGTATCTTCGATTAGAACCGTTTATAAGTGGTTTCAAAATTTTCGGACTGACCATGAGGGCACAAGTGACGCTGAACGTTCTGGACGGCCTGTGGAGGTTATGGCTCCAGAAATCATTGATCAAATCCATGATGTGGTCATGGATGACAAAAGAGTTAAGGTGCGTGAGATTGCTAGTGCTGTGGGCATCTCGACTGAACGGATACATAATATTTTGCATAAACATTTGGACATGAGAAAGCTATCCGCAAGATAGGTGCTGCGATTGCTCACGCTTGACCAAAACCGGAAACGTGTGAAGTGTTGCAAGGATGGTTTGCAGCTGTTCCAGAAAAATCCGGAGAACTTTGAGCGTCGTTTCGTCACTGTGGATGAAACATGAATACATTACTATACTCCTGAGACCAAACAACAATCTAAACAATGGGTTACCAATGGGGAATCTGCACCAAAAAAGGCGAAGACCATTCCTTCGGCTGAAAGGTTATGGCACATAAAGAAATACACCAATATGGCTGCAACTTGGTGTGTGTTCATTCAAGAGATGCTACTAACTAAACATGACCTCGATACGCACCTGTGGTGTCATCTCTCGGACTTCGCACGGACTTTTCAAACGACCCTCGTAAATGGCGTAGTCTCTGCCTGGTCTTGCCTTAATTGACCAAGTTTCTGCTTGGTCCAGCCTTAACTAGCCGGGTTTCTGCTTGGTCTTGCTTTAACTGGCTGGATCTCCGTCCAATCTTGCCTTAACTGGCTAGGCCTTTGCTTAGTATTGCCTTGAATGGCCGTGTCTCTGTTTGGTAATATTTTCTGTTTTTTTGTTTTTTGGAGTCGAAAGTAAGATTTTTTATTTAAAATGTTTAACTTGACTTATGACTTTAAAAGTGGTAGTCTAGGTCATGGTCAAGGTCATATTAGGACGTAAATTTTGTGCTCTTTTGTTTACCGGAGTCAAAAGTAAAGGTTTTTGTTTAAAAAAAACCATCTTCTTCTTCAAATGACCTTAAAGACCATATTTAAGGCCATAGTCAAGGTCACAGTTAGCCGTCTACTTTAAAATTTAACAACTTTTGACTGAAAACATTTTCTTGAAACCTTCAGTTTTAGAGATATAACACATCGTTCAATAAGTCTCGAGACTAACCCAGAGATAGTGCTAGTAGTACCAAACTGGCCACGTTTCCATAGAGTGCGAACCCTTACATGAAACGTGTGAAAATTTTACGTAGATCGGATCACAGACAGCAGAGTTATCGAGGTTAGAGTAAAGTCACTTTGTAATTTGTTTGAAAAATGAAAAAAAGCGAGTTTCGCGTGTTGATAAAACATTGTTTTTTAATGGGTAAGAACACCGTAGAAGCCCAGCAATGGCTTGAAAAACATTACCTGGACTCCTCTCCATCGAAACCAACGATTTGTCGTTGGTATGCTGAATTTAAACGTGGTAGTACGGACACAAACGATGTGGAACGTTCGGGTAGGCCATTGGAAGCCGTTACACAGGAAAATGTGAGTAAAGTGTTAAAAATTATAATGAAAAATCGCAAAGTGAAGGTCCGTGAAATTGCAGAAATGACACAGATATCATCTGGAAGCCTATTTACAATCCTTCATGAAAAATTGAGCATGAAAAAGGTTTTTTCCAAGTGGGTGCCGCGATTGCTTTCAGTGGAACAAAAACAGCAACGAGTCGACGATTTAGAGACCTGTTTATCGCTATTTACTCGCAATAAAAAGGGTTTTCTGCGTCAATACGTGACCATGGATGAAACATGGATACATCATTTCACTTCGGAGTCGAATCGGCAATCATCTGAGTGGCGCATGGCTGGCGAAAGCCGCCCAAAGCATCCAAAACCGCAGCAGTCTGCTGGCAAAGTCATGGCGTCTGTTTTTTGGAATACACATGGCGTGATTTTCATTGACTACCTGAAAAAAGGTTAATCGATCAACTGTGATTATTATATTGACTTGTTAGTACGTTTGAAGAAGGAGATCGCAGCAAAACGACCGCACATGAAGAAGAAAAAAATCCTTTTTCACCAAGACAATGCACCATGCCACAAGTCCATGAAAACAATGGCAAAATTGAACGAATTGGGCTTTGATTTGCTTCCCCGCCCCCCGTATTCGCCAGATTAAGCCCCCAGCGACTACTGGCTTTTTGCTGATCTCAAAAAAATGCTCTAGGGAAAAATTTGGCTCAAATGAGGAGGTCATTGCCGAAACTGAAGCTTATTTTGAAGCAAAGGATAAATCCTTCTATAAACATGGTATAGAAATGTTGGGAAGGCGTTGGAAAGATTGTATCACCTTAAAAGGAGATCATATTGATGAATAAAAATGATTTTTGAAAAAAAATGTTTATTTTGTTGTTAGTCTCGGGACTTATTGAATGATGTGTTATGCATCTGTTTTTTAAAATGGGACACCCTGTATGTGCAATAATACATGTGCACAATTATTTTACTTTAATAATATTAAAATATATTGTATTCGTGCAGATATTAGAAGACATTTGGAAAAATTGCCAAATCTGATATAAATAGAAGTACTCTCAAGAAAGCCTATGAAACTGGAGGATTAGAAGGTTCGACTATTTTTTTAGATGATAATGTACATGTGAAACCTTGTGTTACATAAACAAAAAGTATTATTTAAAGTATTCATGATCAACTTTTTGAATAATTTTAGTATAATAAGTTAATCGTTTTTTTTTGTCATTTAAACAGAAATTATTAAAATGATAATATATATATATATATATATATATATATATATATATGTGTGTGAGAAAAGAAAATAAGGAGGGTGTGAGGGATCGGATTGATTAAATAAAAATAAATACAAAATTCGCGTTAATAAAAAAGGAAACTTGCTTCGGCGTAAAAACCCCCACGGTTTAGAGGGAAAAGCCGAAGCAAGCTGACTTGTGTGAATTTATTTATTGATAACAGACAAATAAAAATTAAATAATACAATGAAAGAAAGATATTAATTAGATCGCGCGCAAACAAAATGTCGCAAGACAGACGCTGTACAGACGGACGCACGCTATCGCTTACTATGGGTCACGTTACCCGCGCTACTCACAAACATACAAAATCCAAGATCGCTGGCCGCTATGGTACACCCAATCCACCTGGTAAAGCCGGGCCTGGGGAGTGTAGTGGTCCTGGACCTGCACGCAACGCGCCCCAACGTCTCGGGGAGACTAACGCTGTGGTGCCGGGCAATAAAACTCAATTGCCACGAAGATACGCTTGCCCTGAAACGCGTCACGTCAAAATGGCGAACGTGGACAGCGTTTCACATATTCTGCTGAGGTGCACCTCCTTTCCCTTTTCAAACACACACAACATACTAACGCGTAATTGCAAGATTTGGTTATCGAAAACCACGCAAAACCCTTTGCGAAAAGCTCGCATTCGCGTCGAACGCGACATTAACAAGGCCAAAAAAAAATTAATCAAACTTGTGCGGACACGCAGAACTACTAATCACTGCAACGAGCTATGATCAAGTGAGTCTTCTTCCCGCGCGTCGCACGCGCCACGCGACAAGAAAAAAGAGGGCGCGCGAGGCGCGGGACCGCCGCGAGATACACTTCAGTGAATCTTCCTCCCGCGCGCTGCTCGCGCCACGCGAAGAAAAAGAGGGCGCGCGAGACGCGGGACCGCAGCGTCGACGTTACAGACAACGGCGACGCCAATGCAAATATGGCCCGAACATTCCGCCCGCCTTCGTCCAACGGACGAACCGGAGACCTACATTTCCGAGTTAAGTTTTCTGATCACTGTCCTCAAGATGTAACGGGCAAAGACGTGCAATATGCCGCCGAAGCACAGAAGTGGCTGTCTTTATCTTTGCAACCCGCACGAGGCCATCTGGACCTGGATGTACTTCGATGATTCGTCCTAACGGCCACTTTGCCGGAGGATAGCGATCATCTCTAACCAAAACAAGTTTGCCTACGCAAAAATTTTCTGTGAGATTTCTCCATTTCTCTCGTTCCTGCAAATAAAGAAGATATTCTGAAGACCAACGCTTCCAAAATTGATTGCAAATACGCTGTAGTAATTGAAAGCGATCCAATCGGTTTTGCGGCACCGAAGAAAGATCTGCCTCAGGGAGCAATGCGGAAGTACCATTATGAAGGAAATGAGAGGGCGTTAACGCATGAAGATCATCTATATCAGAGCTCAACGGCCCTAGCGGTCGCGAGTTTAAGCAAGCCTCAATCTGCACAAGAACAGTAGAGAGCTCTTCAAAAGTGAGAGTATACTTTCTGACAACTCTTTTCAAGTGGTGTTTTACAGACTTCACACCAGCTTCCCATAATCCACCGTAGTGTAAGGAGTTTGGGGGGATAAACGATTAGTCTGTTCCGTCATTAGCGACAATCGAAGCAACTTCGTGATAGAATTCAGAGGCTCGATGAAACATATTTAGAAGCTCTTTATTTGCTCTATGAAAATTAGTGGCATTGTCACTAAACAGTTTCTGACAGATGCCTCGCCTGCCCACGAAATGACGATAAGCGCTGATAAAAAAACCGGCCGTCAGATCGCTTACGAGCTCGAGATGAATAGCGCGTGTAAGGAAGCAGACGAAAATAACAATATAACCCTTATAAGATCGATGCCCACGACCCTTTGTAGCACGTACCTGAATTGGACCGGCATAATCGAGACCGGATATAGAGAAAGGTCGTCCGGATTTCACTCGCTCAGCAGGAAGATCTCCCATTAACTGCTGAGCCAATCGTGGCTTAATACGTTGACAGACAACACAATTATGAAGAACCGATTTCACCAATTTACTTCTACCCAATATCCACACCTGCTGCATTAAAATGCTAGAAGTCAACGTAGGCCCGCCATGAAGACACAATCGATGTGCATAACGCACGAACAGCAAACTGACAGCGGAATGCTGCGATAAAATCGGGGGGTGTTCGATTTTGAAAGAGAGATCCGAATGCGACAGTCGCCCTCCTACTCGTAAAATATCATTTTTACATAAGAATAGGTTCAATTTACTTACCTTCTGCGATTCGTTATTCTTCCTCCAGCTCCTAATGTTTCAATCTCTGAAGCGAAACTGCTCGCCTGCGATAAGCGGATGATAATACAACGAGCTTCAGATAATTCTAACGAAGTGAGAAAGGAAGGCAGTGGCTCCAAAGATTCCTTTCGCCTATGCAGGTTAAGAAGAGGATGCCTGCAGTACGCAACAACACGTATAACACGGGCGAAAGACGAAAACCGAGTCAAGATCTCAGGTTTCGAAGGCAAAATCTTCGCATTATTGTAATAGGTAAAAGCCATCCGAGTGGATCTTACAAACGAGCTTTATGCGATAGAATGGAACGTTTTGCCGTAGCTGCCGAGAACTCTTCAATATTCATAACATTGAACTTAAATTGGTCTCGACCTGGAATCCACTGAACTCCGAGCGTTTTTACTGCTTTGTTGACATCGATTTGCTTTGCTTGCCCCTGCTTAACCTGTGGTGGGAGAAGGTCTGGATGATTCACAGACCACTTATCTAGCTCAATACTTGCTGTTCTTAAAAGCTCTGTAAGCTCAACTCTTTTTCGAATAGCTGTAAAAAGCTCATCCGCGCCAGCAAATGCATCATCCGCGTATGTCTCGTATTTGAGACATTCAGCTGCCAGGGGATATCTCGTACCCTCATCCTCCACCAACTGCAATAGCGTACGAATAGCCAAATACGGAGCGCAGGCAGTACCATAGGTGACGGTAGTCAGACGATAGTCAACAAGTTCCGAATCCGCGTCAGGTGCCCACACGATTCTCTGCAGATCCTGATCCTCTCGCTGCACATCTATCTGCCGGAACATCTTTACAATATCTGCTGTAAACGCGAAAAGGTATTTGCGCCAATTAAGAAGAATTAGCGAAATATCACTCTGCAACGGAGCTCCTGTAAACAAAAAATTATTTAAAAAATGTCCCTCACGAGTTCGACGCGAAGCATCAAAGACAACTCCAAGTTTCCACGCATTCATTGATTCCTGCACTACTGGATGATGTGGCAAATACCACACGCGTGCATGTCGCATCTCGGAATCTGAAACCCGTACCATATGCCCTAGTTTCTCGTACTCTGACATAAACTCTCGATAAGCTGCAGCTACCTTACTGTCACGCGCAAAACGACGATGAACAGAACCAAGAGATCCAAGCGCCATTTGCCGAGTTTCTGCACCAACGGAAGGTGGCTCTAACTTTAACGGAAGAAGCACTTCTTACCGCCCCTGTGCATTACGACCATGATGTTCTTTGAAAACCTTTTCACAAGCCTTGTCTTCGGGCTTTAATTTAGGAAAAGAAGTTGGTACCTCTTCGAGCACCCAGAATCGCTGCATCGTTTGATCTAAGTCAGGCACGGACATGCAATGCAAAACCTGCGACGAAGAATGAGATGCGAGCTGAACCGCCCGCCGTGGCGCATCCATCTGCAAAGCACCGAAAACAATCCAGCCAAAAGCTGTATTTTGAGCAACAAGATGGGACGGAAAGAAGCGTTTTAGACCTGATCGTAACAAATCTCCATAAACGTCAGCACCTAAAATAAGATCGACCTTATCCGAGACGAAAAAGTGTGGATCCGCTAGCGTAAGTCCTGCGAATTGCTTAAAATTAAAATCACTAATGCTGTCGGCCGGAAGTTGCGAGGTAAGTCGTGGTAGGATAAGCGCATCCGTTATTAGTTGAAAGTTCGATTCAATATTAGATTCTAAAATGAGTTGCGTCATTAAACGCGCAGTGCCCGCTGAACTGGCACCAAGCCCTGACAAAGGTACACACGTTCGCTGTTTCGGCAGCCCCAACAACTGCACGATCGACTCTGAAACAAACGAGGATTCTGATCCCTGATCCAACAGTGCACGAGCATAGGTGCTTTCACCGCTTGGAGCTACAACCCGAACCCGTGCTGTAGCGAGAATAACCTTTCGCTTCCACGCAAAGCTATGCGCTGCATGCAAGCTTACGACCGGTTGAGGATTCGACTTATCGATTTGAGAACCTTTAGAACCCTGCACATTTGACTGCGAAGCCGAAGAATTTCCGAGAGATTTGAGATGGAGGAGTGTATGATGCTTGTCCTGACAAACCAAGCAACGTCCCTTAGAAGGGCAGACATTCACTCTATGTTTACCAAAGCAATTAAAACAAACCTGCAAACGTTTCACCGTTGAAAGAAGATCGTATGGAAGCTTATCTTTAAACTTAAAGCACTTAATCAGAGGGTGTGGGCTAGAGCAGAGAGGACATTTCACCGAACCTGATTGCCGAGAAGAACTAGTATGAAAAACCTTACGAGCATGCGGAGCTAAGAAGAGAGTAGAAGATGGTCTTTTTTCCTTCCTACGCTCAGTAACCAACATGCTAAGCGCTTGAGCTCTTTTCTCAAAAAATCTAATAAGGTCTGTAAACGTTGGAAGCGACTTAGACATAGTAGATTCGTCTTAATTGTTACAGTTGAACTCTCTATCCTTCTTGCTAAGCTTGGCTTCCCACAGTTTTCGAGATTCTGGATCTAAGCGGTCAGACAGCAAAAAAATGAGCCAGACATCCCAATGTTCAACAGAAAGCTTTAAATTTGCTAAAGCACGAATAATACGTTGAGCCTCATCTACAAAACTACGCAAATCAGAAGCGGACTCCCTTTTCATGTGAGGCATTTCCATGAAAGAAGTCAAAAGCTTATTGATGATGAGCCTAGGGTTGTGATACCGAGCATTCAAAGCTTGCCATGTACTAGCATAATTTGCATTTGTTGTCGTCACATCTTTAATCAGATCTGCAGCGCTATCAGTTAGACATAACTTCAAGTACTGCAGCTTGGTCGCATCAGCCAAACGGGGTGTATCATGCACAAGAGTGGTGAAAAGATCGCAAAAGCTTGCCCAGTCCTCATATTTACCTGAAAAGGTTGGTAGAGGGATGCGAGGTAACTTTGCAACACGACCGTCAGAGCTACAATCCGAAATGCTCGATTCATTGTCAGCTTTCTCGAGAAGCGTAAGTAGAGTTAAAAACTCGTCAAGAGCATTCTCGTAAACACCCTGAATGCGTTCAAACCAATTGTCAACTACATAAGCATCACTCTTGGCATCATCTTTAATTATTATATCGGAGTGCGTTTTACGGACTTCCGCCCAAATATCCCTAACAGTTTCGAGTTTAGCTTGTTCCCATTTAACAATGTTCCCATTTAACGAGTCGCGCGATCTACTTACTAAACGTGTGCGCATATTCTCAATTTCGGCCTCTCGAGTGGTTTGCAACGCGGTCAATTTCTTTAATGCTATGGGAGCCATCATCGAATTTTGTGTCTAGAAAAATCAAATTGAATAAACAAAAGATAAATAATCTAAAAATTTACGATTATATGACAATAAAATTGTTAAAATTATAAATAAAAGAAAATATAAATAAAAATTATAAATAAATTATAAATAAAATTAAAATTGAAATTATAAATAAAAGAATTATAAATAAAATCAAAAATACAAATAAACTCGATAAATTATAAACTATAACTGTAAATTAGAAAACAAATTCACAAATTAAATTTTACCAATTAAATCAAAGTTTATTTAATTACAAATAAAATTTGTAAATTCAAAATAATTCCTATAAAATTACAAACAAAATCCGAAAAATTAATGGAACCTGTTAAATTTATCAAAATAAATTTATATTAAAATTATAATTTACAAATAAAATTTATAAATTTACTAAAACACAAAAAAAATATAAAATAGATAAATAAATAACAACATAAAACTATAAATCTCGAGAAACAAAACGAGAATGCTAGTACACACACAAATAACCGCATCGTAATAGTTAACTGCAAGTATAAGTCGAAATAGTAAACAAACGCTTCCCGGTTTCGCCTTGATTCCAAGAAACTAGCCGAAATGTTAGGCTATCGCGCGCGGCGTGAAAACACGTTTACGATGCAACTTATTAAATAAAAATTAAATTTATTTATAATATTCAAAATACGCATAAACTACGTTAAAACAGCATAAGATTATTAATTAACAAATTCATAAAAGAAGAGAAAAAAAAAGGAACAACTTTTTCGATCAATTTTTACAACTAAATTAATATAAAATCAAACCAATCACTCACTCCTCACCCGGGGCACCATGAATAGAAATTATTAAAATGATAATATATGTATATGTGTGTGAGAAAAGAAAATGAGGAGGGTGTGAGGGATTGGATTGATTAAATAAAAATAAATACCAAATTCCCGTTGATAAAAAAGGAAACTTGCTTCGGCGTAAAAACCCTCACGGTTTAGAGCGAAAAGCTGAAGCAAGCTGACTTGTGTAAATTCATTTATTGATAACAGACAAATAAAAATTAAATAATACAATAAAAGAAAGATATTAATTAGATCGCGCGCAAACAAAATGTCGCAAGACAGACGCCGTACAGACGGACGACCGCTATCGCTTACTATGGGTCACGTCACCCGCGCTACTCACAAACATACAAAATCCAAGATCGCTGGCCGCTATGGTACACCCAATCCACCTGGTGAAGCCGGGCCTGGGGAGCGTAGTGGTCCTGGACCTGCACACAACGCGCTCCGACGTCTCGGGAAGACCAACGCTGTTGTGCCGGGCAATAAAACTCAATTGCCGCGAAGATACGCTCGCCCTCGAACGCGTCACGTCAAAATGGCGAACGTGGACAGCGTTCCACAAATTCAAGATTGCAAGATTCGGTTATCGAAAACCACGCAAAACCCTTTGCGAAAAGCTCGCATTCGCGTCGAACGCGACGTTAACAAGGCCAAAAAAAAATTAATTAAACGTGTGCGGACACGCAGGACTACTAATCACCGCAGCGAGCTATGATCAAGTGAGTCTTCTTCCCGCGCGTCGCACGCGCCACGCGGCAAGAAAATAGAGGGCGCGCAAGGCGTGGGACCGCCGCGAGATACACTCCAGTGAATCTTCCTCCCGCGCGCTGCTCACGCCACGCGAAGAAAAAGAGGGCGCGCGAGATGCGGGACCGCAGCGTCGACATTACAGACAACGGCGACGCCAATGCAAATATGGCCGGAACATCATTAATTTAAAAATATTGAAAATATTATTTAACGTATGTTTATTACGTAGATAATTTATTGTATTTTATTATGTATTTAAAAAAAAGATTAAGAATTTTTGTGCATTATTGTTATAATACAACAATAAATTTACGCTAATATTTACTGTTTTATTATTTCTCTGATCCCTATACTTAAAAACTGTAAGACAATATATAAAAAAAAATTTTCAAATAAACAGCAATTTTATTAGTACATACAGATATTTAAATTCACCACCATTTATTTGTAATGGCTCAGCGTGACGCTGTCAAATTTACTACACATGCGCAAAAACTACTAAAAAACTTGACAAATATAAGTTTTTAATTTTTTTGATAGAATTTTTACAAAAACTTTTTCGGTAATGAGTATTTTTCTTAATAATGATAAATCCTTCGTAAAACAATTTAAAATTACGTACATTTTATATTGAGATCCAATATTTTATGGCTGAGTGTCATCAACTTTAACTCTTGTCTCGATAACATTTGCATGTTAAAAAGATAAATTTTTAAGATTTCTTTTCTCGTCATTTAATTTGGTGAACCTACCTTTTCTTGATTGCAAATGAATATTTAATTATAAATATACTAGAGTAAATTTTTTTACGACTCTCCTATATTTTATATCATGATGCTAAAGCCACCTTAACCAGAATTTTAATGTTTTACAGATTAAACCATTAATACTCAAGCCGAATCCAGGTGAGATAGCCTCAAGGTAACTATCGGATTATGGCATAGCAAGAAAATTATTTACCTATGTTTTTTCTTTTTGCATTTCCAATTATATATATGTTATGTAAACAAATTCACAAAAATTATATTTTTTGAAAAACTAATAGCGCCGCTCGATTCTGCTGGAGAAATCAAGAAGAAAACCTTTCTAGAGCTTTTTCGTCTGACACGATTTTGTTAATGTAAAACCGCTATATATAAAAGAACTTAGGTACAAGAGAATTTAGATAGACGCTATTAATTTTCTAAAAAAACAAAACTTTCGACAATTTGTTAAAAAAACTTCCCATAAACAATCAAAAATGCAAAAGGGAAAAGCACAGGTAAGTTATTTTTTGGCTTTTCCACGAACCTAATAGGTAGTTTGAGGCTATCTTGCCTAGATTCGGCTTGGGGTACAACGAAATGGCATCGCTTCTTAAATTGTAATTGTTTATAATGGTTTTACACCAATAAAATTGTGTCAGGCGAAAAAACTAGGCAGGTTTTTTCCTTGATTTTTTCAGTAGAATCAATTGGCGTTATTAGTTTTTCAAAAAAACAAGGTTTTTGTTAATTTGCTTTAACATTTTTTTATGAATGACTGGAAACGCAAAAAGAAAAAACATGGTAATTAACTTTTTTGCTATGCCATAACCCAATAGTCACTTTAAGGCTATATCGCTTGGATTTAACTTGGGTATTAATAAACAATAAACACTTATTGATTTCAAGATAGTGGATCCTAGATGGCAGACGCCAAAACGAAATTCTACGAGAATATTGATGAAAATTTGCACTTAGAGGTTTTCAGGATCACTAATTGCGAATCCGATGTCAGATTCGTGTAATTCAAACTGGCGGACCTAATATGACCTACCCCGGGGTATAAATTTTCATTAATATTATTATAGAGTTACGTTTTATTGTCGGTCATCTTGAATTTCAAAAATCTGTCATCGAATTTGTAATCAGTAACCCCAAAAACCCACTTCCACTAAATTTCAAATTATTTCCTTGGACACATTCGTCAAAAATGAATTTTTCAATGAAAATTTCAAAAAATGTTCATATTCGGGTTATGTCTTTGAAGGAAACTGTTTATTTATAACATTTTTCATAAGAAAAAATATGCATACCGCTCTGAACTCAACAAGCCAATAACCCAACTAGTTGGTTTTTTTACCTAACAAATGGCTCTCATCAAGAGGTCTATAAAATTGGCCCCCATACGTAACGAATATAAATTCCAAAAGTATTAATTGGTTGTGCATGCAAAAATGAGACAAAAAGTTCTTTGAAACTTTTTTGCACCAGCTATTGTTTTGAAAAAAAAAAATAAAATTTGTTGGGGGCTGTACGAATAGTTCCTAATTTTTGATTTTTTATTTCTTATGAAATTAAATTAATTTAATATTTTTCGTTTTGATAATCTATTGCGCATCGTGTGCGTGTCTTGCCTCTGTAACGTCGGTTGCGACGCTACAGTGCGTTATTTGACGTAACGCAAGTGATCGCTGCCTTTTAGAGCCTAAGCAGTGAAGCTTGAGGGCTCGGGATGGTGGAGGAGTATTAAGCTTGACATTTTCTTGCCTTTTTCTGAGGGAAAGGTGGTGAAATGCAGGACTGAGCGTGCGTCTAGGCCGAAACTCAGGCCAGCTATGCCGCTCTGGAAGAGGACCTAATAGTGTGTTTTTGGGATAAAGGTAGTTAGATAAAACTCAGGCTAACTCTACTTTTTCGAAAAATATTAGTGTTAAAAGAAAGAGAATGATTATATAGATTAAAAAAAGGAAAAGATAAATAAAAAATATTATGTCTCTTAATTGGCTTAACTCACTTTTTATTTGGTTATTGATTGCTGGCTGCTTAGAATCTAACCTCTCTCTCTCTCTCTCTCTCTCTCTCTTTAGCGTTACATCTCTACCCTTAATTATGGTAATCTTCCACTGTTTAGAGTGAATAATGCTGTTATACAGTATACTGATCGTGTCACTGATCTAGGTATTCAACTTTCTTCTACCCTGAATTGGGAATCTCAAGTCAGGCAAATATCTAGTCGTGTAAATAGTGCACTTCACTCTCTTAGGTTTCATAGGCGTGCACTTTCTCGTCAACTTAAGCAACGTGTTGTTGAGGTTCTAATTTTTCCATATTTTGACTATGGCTCTGTGATTTCTTATGATTTAACTCAAGAGCAAAAAGTAAAGTTTCATCGTTTGCTTAATTCGTGTGCTCGTTTTGTTCATGGTTTTATAACGTGGAAAGCGCCGATTACAGCCTATCGCTTATCACTAGGTTGGTTAGATACGAAAAATAGATGACTGTTGTTCATAGCAGCTTTAGCATTTAACTGTATAGCAAATAAGCAGCCTGCGTACTTAGCTAATCTATTTTCTCTTACAGTCTGTCAAGTAAGAGCGTGGTCGTGTTAATTTATAAAAAAATTCATTTCATGAAACTTTCATATTTATATATACATTGTACACATTACAAACAATGATGCAATTTGGTCAATAATGTGTCCAGTCACCACCGGCGTCGATAATTGCCTGGCATCTCCGAGGCATGCTTTCTACTAATTTGACAGCGTATTCTAGTGGCAAAGATCTCCAGATCCGACGAATTTCGTAAGACTGCTTCAAAGTGTATGTGCGTCTTCCACGAAGCTTCCGTTTAATATATGCCTACACGTTTTCAATAGGGTTTGCATCGGGCGACTGTTTAAGATCGTTGTCCTCCTGCAGAATCCAATCTTCATTTTTTGTCATGAACCATCGTTTGGCAGATGGCAGTAAAGCCTTTTTGAAGATTTTTATCATTTTCTCGGCATTTAGGTTGTCAGTAAAGAGGTGCAAAGTGCCGAATCCCTGCTTTAAGAAGCAGCCCCAAAGATGCACCTTTATTCCATATTTTACGGTCCGCTGAACAAGCCTATTGGTGGAAGTTGACCAGGCTCGCGTGAGGACAGAACGTGCCCATATAGAACATTCATCAGTAAAAATGACATTTTCAAAATCTCTATCAATATTGTCATGCGCCCAAGCGAGTCGCTTTGTCACTTGTTTTTCAGTCAACAGAGGCTTCTTCATTGTGTTGCGTCATTTCAGATGATAAGTACGAAGATGGGTTCGGATAGTTTCATAGGATATATCTAAACCTTTTGCCATTAATTTTGCTTGTCCTTGCCGCAGTGTTAAAGCAGGATTCCGCGAAAACAGATTCACTATTCTTTTTTCATCTTTTTTGTTCACTTTTCCTATCGAGCCACGTTCTGGTAAATCATCGACATTTTTAGCCACTTTATATCGCTGTATCCACTTCTGTACAAATGCCTTCGACTTTCTCATATATTTAGCAGCCGCTGATTGCGACATTTTGGGACCTTTCGGGTGGACGCAAAGGAACACAGCCTCGTAGCGCGACGCGTACTTAGCACTCATGGCGTTTAACGTGATTCTCCTTTAAAAGATCAACGACAGCTGAATCTTTGTTGACAATGCATTAAGGACAAAGCTTCCCTCTATCGGCTCGCAAAGGAATTAGAGCAAAATCTTTTATTACCTGTCAGTGAAGTCGACCACGCTCTTACTTGACAGACTGTAGATCTAAAGGGTGCGTACGGTATTCGAGGACATGCATAAATGTGACTATAACTTCGCGAATTTTTTTTTTTTATTGTTTTTCCTTTTTAGATAAGAAATGGTGGACTACAACATCACTCAAGAAATGAAGAGACATGCTGTCATCGTCACTATATGTGCGAACCATACAGATTTAGAGATCTCTAATTTTTTTAATTGCGCCCGTTCATTCGTGCATAAGGTTCTGGAATTAGAAGCATCAGGAGGCGATACAGAATCGGTTGCAAAACGCAAAAAGCACGAACAACATTCTGACACTGTCCGATCTGCAGAATTTTTAGAGCAAGTGCAAGCGATCATAGACGAGGACCCTTCAAAATCAATGAGGGTCCTTGCGAGTGAGCTTTATGTTTCTGAGCGCCTTATTCGTAGAGTTGTCCACGAAGACCTTCGGTATAAGTCTTACGTGATGCGCAGAGGATAGTTCATGTCGGAACGAACACTGGAACAGAGAGTTCTCCGATCAAAACGTCTTTTAAACAAAATCAAACACCCCGAGGCGCCCAAAATGTTATGGTTTTTTTCCGACGAAAAAAATTTTGACCAAGATGAAAAGACCAATCGCAGAAATGGCAGATGGCTATGTTCAAATCCTACGGAGGTTCCTGTTGTTATGCACACAAAATTTCCAGCCACTGTTATGGTTTTAGGTGTTGTCAGCAACGAAGGACATGCTATGCCACCGCACTTTTTTACTCAAGGACTTCGAGTGAACTCTGCTGCATACATCGAGGTTTTGGAGACGGTAGTGAAACCCTGGATAGACAATGTAAGCGGAGGCAGACCATACATTTTTCAACAAGACTCTGCTCCTTCACATAAAGCGATGGCGACACAAGATTGGATGGCCGAAAATTTTCATGACCACATAACACCGAACCTATGGCCACCTAGCTCCCCAGACCTTAATCCTTTGGATTATTATGTATGGGGTGTAGTTGTGCGTGAGACCAATAAGCGTCCTCATAACACCACTTCTTCGCTGAAGACTGCTATTAATGCCGTTATGGTCAATATGAACAAAGAGCATTTGATTCGGGCATGTAATCGTTTCCGGACCCGGATCGAAGTGGTTATTGCTGCTAATGGCGATTTTACTGAATAACTTTATAGCCATATATTAATTTAACGTTGTATAAAAAATTCCTAAAATTTCATTAAATTTATCAAAAATACAAGCTTATTAATTTTACTCTCAAGTTGTCCTCAAATACCGTACGCACCCTGTAACTTTGTGTTGCGTACATCAACTCGTCATCGAACTTTGCCACTGTTATATTTAACGCCTCGCACGAAAATCTTAAACAGATTCTTTCACACAGTAGCGTCAAAATTTTTAAATTCGATAGCTAATCAACTTCCTCTATTTGATACTCAGTTATCGCGGTTTTTCATATCATTGGTTCGTGATCGATTATTATCTGAAGAAGTTATACATTGGCGTTTAAGAGCTCGCAAAATGAACTTGAATTTAAATCCGGTTACAACAGATAATTTGTTGACAGTATTACTAGAGCGTACGGATCTATGACGGTGACTTGCCATAGTGTAAATACTGCGAAAACTGTATATCGAATTATTATTATTATACTATCTTTTCTCTATTGCATTATTTTACGCTGATTGTATTTTATCGATTGTTATTTTTATATTATATTTTACTTCGTTAATTTGTTATGTTTCCTGTTAACTAGTTTATAACGTTATGATCACATTGTAATTTTTATCTTTCAAGGCTATATAAGGGTTATACCCCGTAGCCTTAATAAAATTTCAATCAATCAATCAATTTTTCTTTCTCGCCCTTGGTCTAGTTGATGGCTGGTACGTGTTGACTTCTTAAAAACGGTGGGAGGGAGGGAGTGAGGGAGGTAGGGAGGGAGGGAGGGAGGGAGGGAGGGAGGGAGGGAGGGAGGGAGGGAGGGAGGGAGGGAGGGAGGGAGGGAGGGAGGGAGGGAGGGAGGGAGGGAGGGAGGGAGAGAGGGAGGGAGGGAGGGAGGGAGGGAGGGAGGGAGGGAGGGAGGGAGGGAGGGAGGGAGGGAGGGAGGGAGGGAGAGAGAGAGAGAGAGAGAGAGAGAGAGAGAGAGAGAGAGAGAGAGAGAGAGAGAGAGAGAGAGAGAGAGAGAGAGAGAGAGAGAGAGAGAGAGAGAGAGAGAGAGAGAGAGAGAGAGAGAGAGAGAGAGAGAGAGAGAGAGAGAGAGAGAGAGAGAGAGAGAGAGAGAGAGAGAGAGAGCAGGAAAGAGGAAGAGACAGCGAGAGAGAGAGAGAGAAAGAGAAAGAGAGATGATTCCCTTTTGCATAATTTCTATACTTTTCATTTTTTATTGTTTGTAGCGAAGACACATAAATTATATGATCGTGTTTTATTTAAAATTTAATGCGTCTTACGAAAAAAACGAAGTTTTAGTCGCATTTTTACGCATTTAATCCATATGAATAACGAAATAAAAATAATTATTTAAATAAATGATCTATGATTATTTGCCTGGACACGTATGGTTTCTGTGGGTTAGTAAAATAGTAAATAAAATATAATTTATAATAATAGAACGATAGAAAAAAGGAATAATTGCAAAATAGTAATTTAAATAATTATTTTATATAAATTACAATTTTTGGTTAATCTGTAGATAATTGTTACGGGCTGTCGGATAAGTAATTAATCGTTGGATGTTATTTTTCATATAATTATTTCGTCAGGAGCTTCTAAAACAAATTATTGCGCATTAAAAAATATTATTAGTTGAAATTAAAATATTGCAAAATGTAACTAATTGTATATTACCGACTATCGCAATGTTTCCTTGTGGCGCGGTGTTTTGCACCCATCACTTGAGGAGGTCAAAGTCATGCTTGTAAGCCTCTTATGTAGCCTGCAATACCTCCTTACAATCTAGGCAGTCTCGCAGGATTGTCACATTTCACCTATATAACAGCCACGCAGGGCTGTACACACATTGCACCTCTTCCAGGTGCAGAGGCTCGGAGCTCAAGTAAGGCTCCAACGAGGAACCAGTCTCAGGAGCCCATGGTTAATCCGCCGCAATGCCGCACCTGGAAAGGAGGAAGAAGAGACAAATCAGTCGACGCCTACCTGCCATGGAACGCGTCAACTTACCTGGACTTCCTGGACATCGAATGAAGATTCTCGACGCTCCAGGGAAAATATATACAACACAAGCACTCGCGAGCGGACAACCTCAAACGCGCGCTGCTGGCGCGCGGTGGTGTCAACTGCCGGCAGCGGTGAGCGCGCGTGGCGGCTGCGTCGCGTGACATATTTTACACGCACGTTGCATGCGCTGGCGCAGAACGCTTATCTAAAATACGCGCTTGTAAATGTGCCACGCAGGAACTTCTCGTTCACTCCGTTCGGTTCAGCATTAGCGAGCAGTCGACACTTTGTTCGGGTCCGTTTTCGCGAGAAGTCACGAGAATGGGGAGCAGTCGACACTCCGTCAGGGTCCGTTTTCACGAGGAATCGCGAACGAAATAGCGTCTTAAAAAAGATGAGCGTATTCAAAGCGGGCGTAACGTGCTTCTTTTTGTATTCGAGTGCGTGTAAGAGATCTAGTAAGTGCACCCCGGTGCGGTAGCTGCTACCAGGAGGCATCCCGTCCCCGAATCGTCCCCGTGTCCTACCCAGCTGTGTGTGTGTGCGACGCGTGCTACGCGCCATGTTTCAGTCTCTTTGTAGTTTGTATGCCCGCGACCGCTCTAACCGTGAGCTAGCCGTGCGAACAGAAGAGCCGCTAAGAAAACGCGCTATACGTGTGTAGCTAGCGCCCTCGGCCCGTGTAAAAAAAACGCGAGATAATTATTGTAGCTAATTTTGATGTCAAAAAATGGTGTTGTCTGTTTTGTTTTAAATTTGTGATTTTTACTCTTTGCTAGTAAGCAACCCGTCCGCTTCCTCCCCCTACATTTGTACGCCACCTTGATCCCCAGTGGCGTTACATTCTATAAAATTTTGTTTATATAAAAAAAAGGAATAGGATAGAAAAGATTAATAGAGAAATAGCTATAATAAATCGAAGTATTTAGCGATATAATTTGTTTTTACACAGAAGGATAGAATTGGAGTTACCTGCAATGAATATATAAGGAAGAGTATATTAGCGTAAGTCATCAATGCGGCATGAAACAATTATAATTATTGTTGGGGAAAAGAAAAATATTGCAAAATGAAATTAATATCGAAAAATTAATAGGAAGAACGATTAATACAGGCACAGCATTATGAACAATAATAATCTTGTTGGTATGGTTGCAAGCCCGTTGTTATTCTTTTAATAAATTATTTTATTTATGCAAGGAAAAATCTTCACCAAGAGTGTACCTGTAAAAATCATATTTAGCATTTTGTGTAAGAACGGAAATTATATGACTCTCCGTCGTCTCGTATTGCGGTGAGGACGCTCATTTTATTATGTCTTAACACATCGTTCAATAAGTCCCGAGACTAACCCACAGATGGTGCTAGTAGTACCAAACTGGCCACGTTTCCATAGAGTGCAAACCTTTACATGAAAGGTGTAAAAATTTCACGTCGATCGGATCACAAACCACAGAGTTATCAAGGTTAGAGTAAAGTCACTTTGTAATTTGTTTGAAAAATAGAAAAAAGCGAGTTTCGCGTGTTGATAAAACATTGTTTTTTAATGGGTAAAAACACGGTAGAAGCCCAGCAACGGCTTGAAAAACATTACCTGGACTCCTCTCCATTAAAACCAACGATTTGTCGTTGGTATGCTGAGTTTAAACGTAGTTGTACGGACACACGATGCGGAACGTTCGGGTAGGCCATTGGAAGCAGTTACACAGGAAAATGTGAGTGAAGTGTTAAAAATTGTAATAAAAAATCGCAAAGTGAAGGTCCGTGAGATTGCAGAAATGACACAGATATCATCTGGAAGCGTATTTACAATCCTTCATGAAAAATTGAGCATGGAAAAGGTTTTTTCCAAGTGGGTGCCGCGATTGCTTTCAGTGGAACAAAAACAGCAACGAGTTGACGATTCAGAGAGCTGTTTGTCGCTATTTACTCGCAATAAAAAGGATTTCCTGCGTCGATACGTGACCATGGATAAAACATGGATACATCATTTCACTCCGAAGTCATATCGGCAATCATCTGAGTGGCACATGGCTGGCGAAAGCCGCCCAAAGCGTCTAAAAACGCAGCAGTCTGCTGGCAAAGTCATGGCGTCTGTTTTTTGGAATACACATGGCGTGATTTTCATTGACTACCTGGAAAAAGGTAAATCGATCAACAGTTATTATTATATTGACTTGTTGGTACGTTTAAAGGAGGAGATCGCAGCAAAACGACCGCACATGAAGAAGAAAAAAATCTTTTTTTATCAAGACAATGCACCATGCCACAAGTCCATGAAAACAATGGCAAAATTGAACAAATTGGGCTTTGATTTGCTTCCCCAGCTCCCGTAGTCGCCAGATTTAGCCCCTAGCGACTACTGGCTCTTTGCTGATCTCAAAAAAATGCTCCAGGGAAAAAAATTTGGCTCGACTGAGGAGGCCATTGCCGAAACTGAAGCCTATTTTAAAGCAAAGGATAAATCTTTCTATAAACATGGTATACAGTCTGTCAAGTAAGAGCGTGGTCAACTTCACCAAGAGGTAATGGAAGATTTCGCTCTAATTCTTTCGCGAGCCGATAGAGGGAAGCTTTGTCCTTAATGCATTGTCAACAAAGATTCAGCTGTCGTTGATCTTTTAAAGGAGAATCACGTTAAACGCCATGAGTGCTAAGTACGCGTCGCGCTACGAGGCTGTGTTCCTTTGCGTCCACCCGAAAGGTCCCAAAATGTCGCAATTAGCGGCTGCTAAATATATGAGAAGGTCGAAAGCATTGGTACAGAAGTGAATACAGCGATATAAAGTGGCTAAAAATGTCGATGATTTACCAGAACGTTGCTCGATAGGAAAAGTGAACAAAAAAGATGAAAAAAGAATAGTGAATCTGTTTTCGCGGAATCCTGCTTTAACACTGCGGCAAGGACAAGCAAAATTAATGGCAAAAGGTTTAAATATATCCTACGAAACTATCGAAAACCATCTTTGTACTCATCATCTGAAATGGCGCAACACAATGAAGAAGCCTCTGTTGACTGAAAAACAAGTGACAAAGCGACTCGCTTGGGCGCATGAGAATACTGATAGAGATTTTGAAAATGTCATTTTTACTGATGAATGTTTTATATGGGCACGTTCTGTCCTTACGCGAGCCTGGTTAACTTTCACCAATAGGCTTGTTCAGCGGACCGTAAAACATGGAATAAAGGTGCATCTTTGGGGCTGCTTCTCAAAGCAGGGACTCGGCATTTTGCGCCTCTTTACTGACAACCTAAATGCCGAGAAAATGATAAAAATCTTTAAAAAGGCTTGACTGCCATCTGCCAAACGATGGTTTATGACAAAAAATGAAGATTGGATTCTGCAGCAGGACAACGATCCTAAACATCGCAGCAAGCTCTGTACTCAATGGAAGACTCAATCTGGCATCGTTACATTGGATTGGCCGTCGCAGTCGCCCGATGCAAACCCTATTGAAAATGTGTGGGCATATATTAAACGAAAGCTTCGTGGAAGACGCACATACACTTTGAAGCAGTTGTCTTACGAAATTTGTCAGATCTGGAGATCCTTGCCACTAGAATACGCCGTCAAATTAGTAGAAAGCATAGATGCGAGATAATAGAAAGCGGAGATGCCAGGCAATTATCGACGCCGGTGGTGACTGGACACATTATTGACCAAATTGCATCATTGTTTGTAATGTGTTCAATGTATATATAAATATGAAAGTTTTATCAAATAAATTTTTTTATAAATTAACACGACCACGCTCTTACTTGACAGACTGTAGAAATGTTGAAAAGGCGTTGGAAAGATTGTATCACTCTAAAAGGAGATTATATTGATGAATAAAAACGATTTTTGGAAAAAAATGTTGTTTTAGTTGTTAGTTTCGCGACTTATTGAACGATGTGTTAGCAGAGAGTACGATTCGAAGATTTATTGAAGTTAGAAATAAAATAATTAAAATATTCATGCTTGCAAAGAATTACGAATGTATTAGTACTTTTCATTAATAAATTTATTTGAAATAAAAATGACATGGTCAGGCCGTTTTGTATTATATATATATATATATTTTCAATAACATATTCCATATATGTGCATATGTATTTTTTTTTAAAAATAAAAAAAAATGAAAGGAAAAAGACAATGCGTTATAAACTTAGTTTAAATTAATTTTAACGATGTTAGCCATTTTTCCTATTTAAATAGTACGTATGTTTTACAAGAACATCTCAAACTCTTCGGCTAAGCTTAGGCTAGGTTTCACAACAGTTCGGGTCAGAGGAGAGTGCGTCACGTAGATTGTGGAGAGAGGCTTTATCGTGGTGAAGCGCTTGGGTGTGGATCGATGCGGTCGGTCGATATGCTTCTTTTGAATGGCGACCGGAAGCTGGAAAGGCAGGGAGGGAACTTATCGCCTAACACAAAAAAACGGAGGTCGTATACCGACGTTACACCTCCAAAATCCAAATTTGCTTTGATTGTAATTTTGAAAAAATACAAGACTTACGTCAATATCTGCAGCGTGTAGTTTTAGTACTTGTACAAATTTTTTTATAAAAAGTGATGTAAATAAACATTTCCGTCCAAAGAAATAACCCAATTATGGACGTTTTTTGAAATTCGGTAAGTTTTGAATATTGATATCTTATTTCATACATGAAATACAATTTGTAAGTATACATGTCACGATATAGTCAAGAAATTCTCTGGAATACACAGTATGTCAGAAAAGTTCCTGAACTTATTTTGTTGCGCTTGTACAAGTGGCGCCACCTCTTGAACGACACCAGTACTATGTTGCTACATCCCTCTGGATTGTCTGAGAACTTTTTAACCAGTATCCGTTCATTAGTTGCCGAGATAGACGTGCTTAAGTAAACGTGTGTTTAGTACCTCGGTGCAAGCTCTACGATGGATGAGAAATTTGAACATCGAGGCGCAATTAAATTCTGCTATAAACTTAAAAAAACCTTCGTGAAAACAAAAATGATCGATTCGGCTTACGGTGAAGGTGTAGTGTCGCGTACAACTGTTTACACGTGGTTCAGTCGGTTCAAGAAGGGTTGAGAGTCGTTAGAAGATGACGAGAGGAGCGGCCAGCCGTCAACAGCTGTTACCGACGAAAACGAGGCTTGCGTGCGTGCGCTTCTGAAGTAGGACTGCCACATGTCTCTCAGAATGTTAGCAGACGAACTGAACATGAGCAAGGATAGCGTCGCGTTGATTTTGAAAAAAAAAATGAACCGCAGGAAGGTCTGCTCTCGATTTGTTCCGCACTTTCTCACACCAGAGCAGAAAGAAACTCGCATCCAATGTTGTCAAGATTTTATCGAGACTTGCGACACCACTTCGGGCTTTCTAACCTCAATTGTGACTGGAGACGAGACTTGGTGCTTTGAATACGATCTTTCCACGAAGCGCCAGTTATCCGCTTGGCTCAGTTTGGGCCGTGCGAGGCCTCAAAAAGTGCGCCAACAAAAATCACGGGTAAAGACGATGCTCATCGCTTACTTCGACTCCAAAGGCCTCATACACAAAGAATTTGTGCCCCCAAACACCACTGTGAGTGCTGCGTATTACGTAGAGGTGTTAAAACGTCTGAAGCGCCGGATTAATCGCATCAGGCCCGAGTACAAGGAACCGAGATCGTGGAGTTTGCTGGATGACAATGCGCCTGCTTATTCTTCGAACATTGTGAAGCGTTATCTCGCCGAAAATCAGATCCCACGCATCAATCACGCCCCATATTCGCCAGATCTGACTCCAGCCGACTTATTCCTATTTTCCAAGCTAAAAATGGCCTTGAAAAAACGATTTTTTGAAGATGTACCAACTATTCAAGCGGCTTGCACCGAGCGTGTCACAGCGATAGCTTCAGAGGAGTACCAGAGAGCCTTCGAATCACTCGTGGAGCGCTCAAATGAGTGTATATCTAGAGAAGGGGACTATGTTGAAATTAACTGGAATAAATTTCTTTAGATGTAATTTTCGATTTTTTATTTAAAAAGTTCGGGAACTTTTCCGACATACTGTGTATAGCGTAACAGAATCAAAATTCCAAATTACCAGGCTGTTCAATAATTTTTGCGGTTCGATAAGAAAAAGACAATTTTATGGTTTGAAATACACTTAATTATTCTGTATAGTCTCCCTGAACATCAATACATTTGTTCCAACAAGACTCCAATTAATGAATTCCATCCCTGAAGTGAAAATCTGGAAGGGCTGCAAAATACGCTTACACATCTGTTATGACCACATCATTTGATGAAAAACGCTTTCCACGCATGAATTCTTTTAGGTCTGGAAACGGATGGAAGTCGCTAGGGGCCAAATCTGGTGAATACGGTGGATGCTGCAATAATTCGAACTTTAATTCATGGATTTTAGCCATTGTCAAAAAGCTCTTGTGACACGGTGCATTGTCCTGATGAAAAAGGATGTTTTTCTTCTGCAAACCGGGTCTTCTTTTACGAATTTTTCTTCAGCTGATCTAAAAGGTTACAATAATATTCAGAATTTATTGTTTTACCAGTTTGCAAGTAATCCACAAACAAAATTCCTTTTGCATCCCAAAAAACTGATGCTTACACCTTCTTGGCCGATTTCTAGACACGAACTCGTTTCGGAGCTGAAGAACCAGGTTCACACCACTCTTTAGCCTCTTGTTTTGATTCAGAATCATGGTGATAGACCCAAGTCTCATCCATAGTGATGAATTGACGCACAAAATCCACTTTATCCTTTTGAAAACGCTCTAAATGTTGCTGAGAAAGTCTCATTCGAATGTGTTTTTGTTCCATTGTTAGCGAATGCGGCACCCATTGTGCACACAGCTTCGTGAAACCCAATACTTTAGTCAAAATATTGCTTACACTGCCCAATGAGAAGCCTAGGGCTTCTACTAAATCTTTTTCAGTCACTCGACGATTTTCAAATACAATATCCTGTATTTTTTCTACGATTTCTGGCGTTGTTGCGGTTTTTGGACGTCCTTGATGTGGATTGTCTTTAAGGCAGGTACGACCGCGTTTAAATTAAGCAACCCATCTTTCTACTGTGCAAATTGAAGGCGAAGAGTCCTGATATACTTTCAACATTCGTTCATAAATTTTTTTTCCTTTTAAACCTCCCAAAAATAAAAATTCTATGACTGCACGATACTTGATTTTTTCCATTGTAAAGAAATACTGTGACACGTCGATACTAAATGGCTTGTAAACAAAGAATAAATTGACAAATTGCAATGAAACTTCACATACGTTCATATGAAGAGTGTACCAACATAACAAAAAAAATTTAGGCTAGTAGTAACACTCTCTCGTATCGAACCGCAAAACTTATTGAAAAGCCTGATATTACTACTCGCGGAATACGGAAAGTAGGACTTAAAATTAGGTTTTTGGATTATATCTCCTTAGGAAGGGGATATTCGTTTATGACACTTTTTACAATAAAAAAATATGCACACGGTTCTGGCCTCACCAACCCAATAATCCAACTAGCTGGTTTTTTACGTAACAAATGGCTTTTATCAAGTACTAAAACCGTGAGCTACAGATATTCATGTGAGTCTTGTATTTTTTTAGAATTATATTTGAAGCGAACTTAATTTTGGTGTCGATACGCGCACACAATCTGTAAAATTAATGATAAATTAATTTAATTTTATAAGTCATAAGATATTGAAAATTGGGGATATTCGAGCAGCCTCCAACGAATTTTATTTTATATTTCCACAACAATAACTCGCGCAAAAAATTTTCAAAGAACTTTTTGTCTCATTTCTGCACTTGCAATCTATTTATATTTTTCGATTGTATATTCGTTACTTATTGGGGCCAACTTTATGATCCTGTAATAAAACCTTATATCTGTGGAAAAGTTATCAAATCTCAAAAAAAAAACTTTGAATCGCAATAAATAGTTTGCTTTTTTCGAAGACTTATAATTTATAGTTGTTGCAATAATGTTTTTTATTCCCATCTTTCATTTCAAATTTCTTTTAATGAATTTAATAAAGAAATATTAGTTCATTAATTAAAAGAATGAAAACTTTGGATAAATTATTAATAAGTACTTGAATTTTTATTAATCTAAGATATAAAATTTATATCAAAAATCTAATAATGATTGCAATAATTAAATAAAATTAATACATAAATAATTCTTACAATAATTGAATAAATTTAATGCATAAAATATTTAATTAACATAAGATTTAACAATAAAATTTTTCATAACCCTGATGAATTATTCAATTAAATGTATACAAAATCCGCTCATAACAAATCATATTAAATCATTCTTCTGTGACAGGTGGCTTATCGAGATTAGGCCACCTGCCATGCAGTGCGAGGTAGAGTTCGCGGCGCGACTATACGCGGCGCCATCGGTCAAGCGATCGATAGCGCTACGCAGGAAAAAGGATAGGCAAGAGGGGAAGGAGGAGCCCTCCCCTAAATCTTTCTTTTCGTTCCGCCGAGGCTACCTGCAAGACGCGCTTCAATTTACACACAGAGTTTTAACGCGATTTTTCGAGGAAGTTTCCGCCGTTCCGCAGCAGAATAGCAGAGGACGAATTTGCCGATTTCCGATATTGCGATAAAGTGGCCACTTCATCGCAATAATTAGTTCGCGACTTAGATTAATTATATTTAGTTTTTCCTGACGCATGTGCGATTGCGTCAGGCATATAGATATATACACGTGAGACCGCGTAAATCGAAGTCGATTAGGCTGTGCGAGTGCGAGTGAGAGGATCGATCTTTCTCTCGTACTATCATAGAATAGGCGTACGAGTAAGAAAAAGCCACTCTTACTCGTACAATCATCGAGCACACAGTTGAGCGAGAGGAACGAGCTCTCTCGCTCAACCATAGACTGCATCGTCGAGTGGGAGAAACGCTCTCACTCAAGCAGTCATAGACTACGGCGGTATAGAGGGAGAACTGCTCTCTCTATATC
Organism: Chalcis sispes; assembly: GCA_949987625.1. Taxonomy (NCBI): domain Eukaryota; kingdom Metazoa; phylum Arthropoda; class Insecta; order Hymenoptera; family Chalcididae; genus Chalcis; species Chalcis sispes. Next base: position 25,021,616 of record OX465098.1, on the reverse strand, counting down.
CGTTGTCCATAGACTACACGTGTGTGTGTAGCCGCGTGAAGCAAAGAGGGTGCGCGTGCGCAGTGTGCACCTCGAGAATTAGTATTGCGCGTGAGACAATTCTAATTGCTCTTCGCGTAAACGGACCTCTCCGCCATATTTATTATATTTTTGTATTATTTTCGTGGTTTTTATATTAAATAAGCTTTAACGAACAGCAGGTGCGTTTTTCTTATTTTTTATTCCCTACAGCTTCCCTATCCCGAATACCGCCGCCTCCGCGGGTGTGCTAATCAATAATAATAATGCCTTAGGCAAGGCCCCACACACGAGAGATAAAGCAGGACCGGAAGAAGGTTCTGCGTTGCTAACGGGACGTCAGCAAATTAAAAAAAATTAAATAAAAGTCGATACATTTTCATTTCCTCAATGCAATGGTATAATTATTTTTATTTTCTCCACTTTACTTTTTTGAAATAAATTGTTTAATATGCTAATGTTTCATTCGCCGATTTTTTGGAATAATAATGATTTTATAATTTTATAAAACTATTAAAGTAAATATTTCCTTCAACTCCATTCCAATTTCCTCCATTAATAGTTTACGCAAATTTATGCAAATTTTTCAAATATAACAAAAATACAATTTTTATAAAAGTTTATCGGAAATGTTATTGCGCATACGCAGTTGTATGCGTATGCATTTGAATCATTCCATTCATAACAAAAGAAGACCAAGAATATTACAACGGAGATAATAAACAGGAAAATAAAAAAGACTTCTAAAGGTATTTAAACTATTTATAAGTAAAATATTATAAATCAAATCATACTATATTTTGAACTCAAATAAATAAAATATAAACTCACTAAATCGTTAAATTTTGATATTAATAAATAAGTAATTTATTTAATATCGAAAAATAAATTTATATAAAGTTATATAAAGTGAATTAATGTATTTCTTCTTTAATTTTCTTTTTTGTTTTTTTATATATAAATAAATATTTTTATTTAGCATAAAAAAAAAAATGACTGGGTCGGCGGATCTAGGACAAAAGGACAACTTCGCTTTCTTTTTATTGAAACAAAATTTATATAATGTGACAGGTGGCTAAGCGAGGTTAGGCTACCTGCCATGCGGTGCGAGGTAGAGTTCGCGGCGTGACTGTACGTGGCGCTATCGATCAAGCGATCGATTGCGCGACGCGGGAAAAGAAGAGAGGTGCAACGCGAGAGGGGAAAGAGGGAAGCTTTCTTCTCTTCTCAACAGTCGAGCTGCAACGACGTGCCGAAAAAGATAGAGAATTTTCCACCGCTGCTGCAGCCGTTCGAAATCGAGATATGCCGAGCATATCGTAGAGGACGAACCTCATCTTTGGGAAAATTAAGCGAGTAAGTGGCTACTTATATTTAATAGTCCGCAAAATTATTACGCGCCTGCGACCGCGTTAATAAATTATTATTTGTATTTTCCTGTTCGTGCGAGCGGCGAGTGTGAGAACCGCTCTCACTTGCACGATCATAGGCTATACAGACGAGTGGGAGAACCGCTCTCACTCGTATAGCCGTAGACTAGAGAGGCGAGTGAGAGCCGCTCTCACTCGCTCAGTTATAGACTACGCGAGGCAGAGAAAGAGAACCTCCCTCTCTTGTGCAACCATAGACTACGTGTGTGTGTGTAGCCGCGTGTGTAATGTACGGCGCGTATGTGCAGGGCGCGCCAAGTATATGAGTATTGCGCGTCGAGCAAAATTCTGATTGCAATCTCTAGTATTAAGCCTTTACATGATAAATAATCAGCTTTTGTATATAATTTGTTGAATTTTAGCAATAAACAAGCTTTTAGCGCATAACGGGTGCGCGTTATTTATTGCATTCTCTTCTCGCTTCCATGTCCCGAATACCGCCGCCTCCGCGAACATGCCAACCGACTGTTGGCACGCATACTGAGCAGCCGAGCCCGATGGAAGCAGCATCGGCAGTGGGGCCTAAGGGTAAGGCCCCGCACGCGTAAGTAAAGCAGGATCCGAGAAGGATCCTGCGTTGTCAACGGACCGGCACTGCACAAGAGTGTCATTGTATCGACGGCTAACGTCCGTCGGCACTCAAGGCCGCATCGGTGGACCTAGCGACCTGTCAGGCCCCAAACCGGGGCCGACCGCAGTGTGTACGTGCTAAATTCTCCCTCGCATCTGCCTTCCCAATATACCCGTTACAATAAATTATAAATATTTATAATTAGTTATGTAAAATTAAAATAAGTTATAATAAAAGTTAGTGCTATTGGTAAAAAATATGCTTTATTTGTATTTTTTAAAATGATATATTTTACAATTCTTACAAATTTTAACATTTTTTTTGTATTTAATAATTATTTGTGACATAAATTCAAAAACTCATGTGTCATATTACAGTGACCATAAACCAATTATTACAGAAATAAAATATGACGAACCTGGTGTTTTTATAAATGGAGTTTACGATGTTAAACATTATAAAAAAAATTATTAAAAAAATATGTTGAAATTCGTAAAAATTGTAAAAAAAAATTATGTCAGAAAATACAAATAAAGCATATTTTTTACCAATAGCACTAACTTTTATTATAACTTATTTTAATTTTACATAACTAATTATAAATATTTATAATTTATTGTAACGGGTATATTGGGAAGGCAGATGCGAGGGAGAATTTAGCACGTACACACTGCTGTCGGCTTGACGATTATTTTAAAAAAAAGATTATAAAAACTGACCGTTTTCAAGAAAATATAATTGAAAGTTTGCTATTTGCTATAACGTTTTTAATAGTTTTGGATACCCGCAGCACGCGTGTGTGCATGTCGTTGGTAGTCACTCATAGACCACGTTCTCATTGTATCACACGTTTGAAGCAATTGAGAACCACTGTCTACCTATACTACCTTAATTAGCATAATATAAAAATTTAATTTTCTGGATGCCATGTTCATAAACCTGTCTGCCATAATGCTATTTCATAGGTTATATATGGAACTATTTGAATGCATACGCATAAATCTATGCATGCGGGAAAACATTTTCCGTAAATTTATAAAAAAATTGTTTTTTTATTATATTTAGAAAATTTTTTTAAGGGAAGGCTTACCTTTTTATTGATCAAAACAACAGTTATTTCGGAATTTGTTTTTTCATAGAAGAAAATTAATGAACAACTCAAATTGTTTGCTACTTATTTAATACAATAAGAAGTACAAAAAAAAAATTTTTTTATGACAAAATATCGTGACGGTAATTAATGGCACGCCCCATAAAGTGACCATCTCCAAAAAAGGTGGTCCGCTGTTGGCCACTCTAGCACCTGCAAAAATAAACGAAAATTAAAAATCGAAAGAGTTTTATAAAATATATGAGTGTAGTCGGCATCTGACCTACAATCATCGCTAAAAATCAAAAATTAACAAAATGGCGGGCATTTGAATTTTTTTTTCACTCTTTAAAGTACTCTAAAAATAAAAATAATGCGTATATCATCTTGATTGTAGTCCACTTTCCGATAAATACTGTAGCAATTAAAAAAAAAAAAAAAAAAAAAAAAAGGCGATCCATCGAGTAGTTTTTTAGTAATCGTGGCCAACAGTTCGAAAAACGTGGTTTCGAGAAAAACGCGTTTAAAGATTTGATAAACGATTAATCTGTGTTGACGTCGGTCTCGTTTTTGTTCCATTGCTTAAATAAAAATATATATATACGACCAAACGGTTTTGGGAATATATTCTACACGTAATTAACTACAAGGAAATGTAAAAAAAAAAAAATTGATTTTTTGGTTCAGAAAAAGGTAAACCTTCCCTTAAGGGGCTATACTAGTGTAAACGCTGAAAATTTGGGTGATTTTCGGAGACTTTTTAAAAGAAAAATACTTTATAAAATATTTTAAAAATATAAGAGCATATCAAGCTATATTGAAAGTATATTCTATAATTTTTTTATCAAAAATTATTGAAAAATGAGCGACTTATGCGCTGTTTTTGTAGGCGTCAAAAAAAAAAGTTCCTTCACTGCTGCTACGATTCCGGCCGAACGAGTAGCTGAAATCAAAAAGAAAATAAAGCCGTTAAACTTGAAGGTATTCCCTATACAAATATATCGTAGAATTTTCGAAAAATATTAAAATGTAACAAAATGGCGTTGTTATCAAAAAAAAGTTTTCCTTTTTGGTCAAAAATATAGTCGCTTTTTTTCATGCCAAATCGTCAATTTCCATCCAATCAAAAAAATCATACGTCATTGTAAAGTAAATATATTCAAGAGTACTTAGTTCAAATTTGAAGTCAATCGGATAGTTGCTCTTTAAGTTACGATGGTTTAAATTACAAATTTGAAAAATGTCATTTCGAAAAAAACGCGTTTAAAACGTAGATGGAGCAGTTTATACCTGCAAGCGGTTGCTTTTTAGAAGGCTACCATTCGAAAAGTATTAAAGATGCAGCCTTGAAAATTTCACAGGATATTCTTAAAAGCATAGATTGACGAATAAGAAATATCGATATATAAAAAATATCGATTTCTTGAAAGTTTCACACTGGTATAGCCCCTTAAATTTCCGTAAACTATTGATGGAGGAAATCAGAATAAACTTGGAGAAATTATTTTACATCAATAGTTTTATTATATAATCATTATTATTTGATAAACTTGACAAATGAAAAATTAGTATATTAAAGAGTATTTTGGGAAACATTAAGGAGAAAAAAATTAAAGAATTTAGACCGTTGGATAGAGGTTTAATTTTTTGTGTCATTTAAAAAATTTGACTTTTTTGCCACGCACTAAATGATTTTTCAAGGAATTCCATACCTTTTCTATTTTTAATAGATTGTAAAACAAGAAAAGATTGAAAATAGTATCGATATTTTTTCTTTTAAATCGACTCATTTTCCCTTAAATTTTTTTTTTAAATTAAAAACATTTTCGAAAAAAGCACACAAAATACTATTGTTTATCAAGTTTCAAGAAAATCAAAAAATAATTGCGTGAATGACATTACTTGAAAGTGTAAGAATAGAAACATTGACATTTACCACTGAATATATTAAGAAGCATTTTTGAGTTAAATTCAAATCTTAATTCTACGTTTCTTTTTTGATATTAAATTTTCTGTTCACTTATGGGTTTAATCATTGTTTTAGACATTAGGAATGTATAAAATTTTGAACTGTAGTTTAAAAAACACACGTTTTATACTCAAATGAAGAAATATTCTTAAAACTAACATTAAATAAAATAATTCTATGGCTGCCTTGGAAGCTAACGTTAGGTATATTCAATAATGAGGCATGTCTATGGAAATAAAAAATTTTCTCAAAACTATTGATAAACATATAAAAAAATTTGAGGATAGTTCTAAAAACATTAAAATGTCCTTAAAACTATTTTTAAAATATGTTAATCAGCAGTCTTAATTAACCTTAAATATCTACAAATATATTATCTAAACGAGGACGGCGATTTATAATATCAAAGACTATATTTGAATTAAACTAAGGTTTCAGGTAGTTTCGAGGACTACAGCTAAACATACATTTTTTAAAGTCCTCGTTAATACTTAGGTCCCGATACATATAAGGACCACCCTCGAAATTGGCATTATACATATATATTAATAAGGACTGTCCTCAAACATACGAAATATCCATAAAACTATCATTAAACACGCTAAATGTCTTCAAAACTATCATTAGGCATATATATATATATATATATATATATATATATATAACATATATGCAGCTATCCCGCGATGCGGCCTTGAGGGCCGACGGACGTTAGCTGTCGTGCAATAGCACTCGTGTTCAGTGCCAATCCGTTTAAAACGCAGGATCCGCCTCGGATCCTGCTTCTTATAACATGAGGAGTCTTACCTTAAAGGCCCGCTGCTGGTGATACTCCTTGCCAGGCTCGGCTAGTTAAGATGCGTATCGACAGAGTCAATTTTAATTGAATCAAAATCACCATATATACTAGTATATACAAAATAAATAATAAATAGACTCGAGACCCCTGTCGAGGGCAAGAAATACAAAATAGAGTAACGCGCAATTATTCTCCGCGAGACACGCACTGCGCATACGCGTCAGTCATTCGCCTGGCTATGTTGACGTAGCAAGGCACGTGAACCAACCTTAAGCCTTTTAAGCTGGTCGGCGGGTTGATCGTAGCCTCTCGCGACCAAACGGAAGACTACGCACGTGTAGTCACGTGCGCGCGTACACCCACTGTTACTACTACTATGGGTAAGTGGAAGCTAACCTCTCACTCACACCTCGCAACGATTAATTATAATATTCATCACGACCGCACAAGTTAGAATATCGTAGCATGCACGCGGGTGAATTAAGTGGACACTTACTATTTATAGTGAGTGATGATTTTATCTCGCAGGATCGTCCTCGTGATAAATCTCGGAGCGTTGGCCTAACACGTGGCTGAGTCTTGGCGGGCAAAAAGAGAAAGACCCCCCTTCCCGTCTCTCGTCGCTCCTATCGGTTTTCCAGCGCTGGGCTATCGCTTCCTTGATCGATATCGCCACGTGTAGTTGTGCTGCAAACTATTTAATTAATTTATCGTATGGCAGGTGGCCTAACCTTACTGAGCCATCTGTTACAATATACAGAGTAGTCCATTTTAATCTATCGGTCGAAATAATTTCGAAGGGAGATAGTCATATCAAAAATATTTAAAAAAAAGTTGTAGGAGTTGAAGGGGCTCGTCCAATGCTGACCTTGGCGTTGACCTTGAGGTCAAATTTGAAGGTTATTCGAGGGTCGAATCGCGAATTTTAAATGGAAATTTCAATTTTTTATTACAGATTCTGATTCTGCGTCGAAAAATATGAAAGTTTTGTCTCAAACATTTTTTTCGATGCGTGACAGATGGCGCTGTAATCGGCAGTTTTAATCTATCGATGCGAATATCTCAACAACTACGCATATGAAAAGGTAGAAAAGGAAAATTTGTTAATCTGGATAGGGGACAAGCAATGAAACCACAATCGACCCCCCCCTGACCCCCCGTATGGAGCGGTTTCAACTTAAAAATCTGAAATGAGTACCCCAATTTTATATTGCAGATTCTGATTTTGCGTCGAAAAATATGAAAAATTTGGTTCGAAACATTTTTTAGATTCGTGACTGATGTCGCTGTAATCGACAAAATTAAAAATGCGTAAAAAAATCGTTACCGAATTTGAATTTCTCGAGGAATACACATGGTGTTCTGCAAATTTGAATTCTGTGAATAAATACGTTTAAAAAAGCGCTGCATACGGGAGGTTAAAGGGGGGGGGGGGTCGATTGTGGTGTCATTGCATGTCCCCAAACTAGATTAACAAATTTTACTTTTCTACCTTTTTATATGCGTAGTCGTTGAGATATTCGCACCGATAGATTAAAACTGCCGATTATAGCGCCATCTGTCACGCATCAAAAAAAATTTTTGAGACAAAACTTTCATATTTTTCGAGGCAGAATCAGAATCTGTAATAAAAAATTGGAATTTCCATTTAAAATTCGCGGTTTGACCCTCAAATAACCTTTAAATTTGACCTCAAGGTTAACGCCAAGGTCAGCGTTAGACGACCCGCTTCAACTCCTACAACGTTTGTCTTAACATTTTTTAATATAACCATCTCCCTTTGAAGTTATTTCGACCGATAGATTAAAATGGACTACCCTATATATATATATATATATATATATATATATATATATATATATATATATATATATATATATATATATATATATATATATATAACACATCGTTCAATAAGTCCCGAGACTAACCCAGAGATGGTGCTAGTAGTACACAACTGGCCACGTTTCCATAGAGTGCGAACATTTACATGAAACGTGTAAAAATTTCACGTCGATCGGATCACAGACAGCAGAGTTATCGAGGTTAGAGTAAAGTCACTTCGTAATTTGTTTGAAAAATGGAAAAAAGCGAGTTTCGCGTGTTGATAAAACATTGTTTTTTAATGAGTTAAAACACCGTAGAAGCCCAGCAATGGCTTGAAAAATATTACCCGGACTCCTCTTCATCCAAACTAACGATTTGTCGTTGGTATACTAAGTTTAAACGTAGTCGTACGGACACGAACGATGCGGAACGTTCGGGTAGGCCATTGGAAGCCGTTACACAGGAAAATGTGAGTGAAGTGTTAAAAATTGTAATGAAAAATCGCAAAGTGAAGGTTTGTGAGATTGCAGAAATGACACAGATATCGTCTGGAAGCGTATTTACAATCCTTTATGAAAAATTGAGCATGAAAAAGGTTTTTTCAAAGTGGGTGCCGCGATTGCTTTCAGTGAAACAAAAGCAGCAACGAGTCGACGATTTAGAGACCTGTTTATCGCTATTTACTCGCAATAAAAAGGATTTCCTGCATCGATACGTGACCATGGATGAAACATAGATACATCATTTCACTCTGGGATCGAATCGGCAATCATCTGAGTGGCACATGGCTGGCGAAAGCCGCCCAAAACGTTCAAAAACGCAGCAGTCTGCTGGCAAAGTCATGGCGTCTGTTTTTTGGGATACACATGGCGTGATTTTCATTGACTACCTGGAAAAAGGTTAATCGATTAACAGTGATTATTATATTGACTTGTTGGTACATTTGAAGGAGGAGATCGCAGCAAAACGACCGCACATGAAGAAGAAAAAAATCCTTTTTCACCAAGACAATGCACCATGCCACAAGTCCATAAAAACAATGGCATAATTGAACGAATTGGGCTTTGATTTGCTTCCCCGCCCCCCGTATTCGCCAGATTTAGCCCCCAGCGACTACTGGCTCCTTGCTGATCTCAAAAAAATGCTCCAGGGAAAAAAATTTGGCTCGAATGAGGAGGTCATTGCCGAAACTGAAGCCTATTTTGAAGCAAAGGATAAATCCTTCTATAAACATGGTATAGAAATGTTGGAAAGGCATTGGAAAGATTGTATCACTCTAAAAGGAGATTATATTGATGAATAAAAATGATTTTTGAAAAAAAATGTTGTTTTTGTTGTTAGTCTCGGGACTTATTGAACGATGTGTTACATATATATATATATATATATATGTATATATATTGTGACGTGGTGCCTCGTACCAGTCACATGAGGGGGCTAAAGCATATCTTGTAGGCTTTCTCGAAGCCCACACTATCCCTCACAATCGAAGCAGTTTTGCAGGTCTGTCATATTTAATCCCAAGTGACAGCCACGCAGGGCTGTGTGGACTGCACTTCCTCTAGGTACATAGGCTTAGAGCTCACGTACAGGCTCTAGTGGAAAGCCAATCTTAGAAGCCCATAGTTAGTTATCAGTGCTGGCACACGCAACAAAAAGGGGTCCTTTTCCAAGTTCCTTCCTTGTCTTTGTCGTTATTTATCACCTGCAACCTCGTAAGCAGTAATTAGAGAAAAGAAATAACAGTAACAGCTGCACTTTGGAAGGGAAGTACAGACTGCCACACAACATCATAGAAAAGTTCACAAGGAGAGGTTAGGAGAAGCGCTGCCTCGCTGCCGCTACTAGCAGGCTATTGCTGTTTATGGTACCGCCGCTTCGCCTTCTCCACCGCCTATCGTTCGGATCCTCCTCGCCGTTGATCCGCAACAAAAACAAGAAGAAGAGGAAAATTAGTCGACGCCTAACCGTCATGGAACACGTCGACTTACCTGGTCTCCCTGGACACCGAGTGATGATTCACGCTGCTCCAGGAAGATCAAAACAACACTAGCACTCGCTAGCGGATAACCTAGAACGCGAGCTACTGACGCGCGGTGGTGTCAACTGCCGACAGTGCTGAGCGCGCGCGGCGTTTGCGTCGCGTAACGTGTTTTACACACGCACGTTACGTCGACGCAGAACGATCGTCTAAGATCCGCGCTCGCGAGCATGCCGATCAAAGAGCACTCGTTTACCTCATTCGGTTCCATATTCGCGAGTAGTCACGAACGAAATAGCGCCTTAAAATACGAGCATGTTCAAAGCGGGCGGAACGTTTTTTTTGTACTCGAGTGTGTTGTAAGATATCTAGTAAGTGCACCTAGGTGCAGTAGCTATTACCAGGAGGCAACCCTTCACCGAACCGTCCCCGTTTCTCCCCGGTTATGTGTGCGACCGCGACGCGTGCTACGCGCCATTTTTTTCGTCTTTTCGTATTTTGTATACCAGCGACCGCTCTAACCGTGAGTTAGCCGTGCGAACGGAAGTGCCGCTGTATAAACCGCGCTACACGTGTGTAGCTGGCGCCCTAGGCTCGCGTAAAATCGCGAATTTAATAGTTGTAACTAATAGTAAGTTTTAATCAAAGTTGTCTGTTTTATTTTAATCGGTTTGTCTATGATGTGCTTGTAAGCTACCCGTCCGCTCCCTACATTTGTACGCCATCCTGATTCCCAGTGGCGTTACAATGTAACGTCGGAGTCTTAACTCAAACATGCTGCTTTGGCCTTCCTTTTTTTAAGCCTGGACATTGAAGTCCATAGGCTCGGGGTGGCCGAAGGAATAACAGAGCAGGAAGATACTAATTAAATTTTTATCGGATAGGTGTGAATTTCGGGATTGAGAATGCGGCAAGCCACTACAGGCTTGTCTATTCTCGGTAGAGGACCTAGCAAATGATATTTAGGAAAAAGTCGAAGGACACTTTTTCTTTAGTCGAGCGACTTTCGGAAGAGAATAGATGACAGAGAAAGAAAAGAATGAATTTAAATTTGAAATACTTTTATTTTTATCTTTACTCACTTTTACAATAACTCCTTCCTCTTTCTCTCTCTCTCTCTCTCTCTCTCTCTCTCTCTCTCTCTCTCTCTCTCTCTCTCTCTTTCTCTCTCTCTCTCTCTGGTTTATTTTTCAAGTTGGTGGAACGATGTTATTGAACTTGGGCGCGGTCGGCTCGTGGTGATCCAGCAACGTATCGTCGGCAATCCGCGCGGACTGATTGTGATGGTCAATTGAAAAAAAACTCACGTCGAATGCGTCTCCGCATGTCAAGCTTGCCCTTTTATGCATTCGTACAGAGATGATTCTACGCCAATCAGATTGCGAGGAATTAGCGCGCGGTGGGCGCTAATCGTTTATCTTGAGCGTATTCCTCTTAGGAGGGAGAGCGAGCATTAGAGCTTTATTATTAGAGCATATCCGTTATTTATTATTTCCGGTAATTAAATGTTAAATTAAATTAAATGGTTGCATTCTATTTAAAATTCAACGCACATTGCAAAAAAGAGCAAAGTTTTTTGTCGCATTTTACGCTATTCGCGTTGTATTCTTTTTTTGCAATGATCTTAAAAATAAAAAAAAAATATAATTATTTGAATTAAAAATGATTGTCACTGGGAACAAGAATGACAACTTTAAATTATCAACAGTAATTTACAATTACTAGATTATTAAGAGGAAAAAAAAAGGGGACTAATGCAGAATAATAGTTAAATAATTATTTTTTTTTTTTTTGAATTACAATCCTTACTTAATTTTTGAATATTTGTCACGAAGTGTCGGTGAATTAATTAATTAATTGACATTATTCCTAAATAAAATTAGAGAGTTTTTAATTAATATTCCTTAAGTTTTTGCGTTGACTGTACCATTCTCTATGTTATTTTAATTGAATTTTAAGAGTAATTAATTAATTATTAATCTAGAGAAATAGTAACAATTATTACTTCAAGAATTAATTAATGATCAATGCGATTTTAATTATATAGATAAAAAAAAATATGCGGCAAGAAAAATCACGATTGGATATAATCATGTAAAATCAGTTTTAACCTGCAAAGAAACATAAATTCTATCGCAAAATTAAAATTCCTCGCATATAGAATATGCAGGAAGATGAAAATAAAAAAAATTTTGATTCCCTCAAATATAAGAGTGGTGAATATTTTAACGCTTAATTTAACATAAAGTCAAAGAATTTAATTGTTAATGGGAGAAAAATTAGGAAATAAAACTAATATGACACTTCATAAAAATTATAAAATTCCACAAAAAGAATGATTTTGGAGGTAATGATAATAGTTTAATCTCTGCACTAATGTTCGGTTATAAGGTCCGGAATTAAGTGTTTTTTTTTCATTTTTACAATGACGGATAAGCAGCCATTTATTTCGCTTAATTATCTTATTAATAATAAATGAAAGCAAAAAGAAATCCTTTCGGTATTTTATGAGGAATAAGTAAGTTTACTGAATAAGTTGTTTTTGCTTTTATTTAGAAATACAAAAACAATAACGATAAATTGGAGGAATTAGAATAATCGAATTATACACAGTATGTCGGAAAAGTTCCCGAACTTTTGAAATAAAAAATCGAAAATTACATCAAAAGAAATTTATTCCAGTTAACTTTCAACATAGTCCCCTTCCCTAGATATACACTCATTTAAGCGCTCCATAAGTGATTCGAAGGCTCTCTGGTACTCCTCTGAAGTTATCGCTGTGAGACGCTCGGTGCAAGCCGCTTGAATGCTCGGTACATCTTCAAAAAATCGTCCTTTCAAGGCCATTTTTAGCTTGGAAAATAGGAAAAAGTCGGCTGGAGCCAGATCTGGCGAGCATGGGGCGTGATTGATGCGTGCGATCTGATTTTCGGCGAAATAACGCTTCACAATGTTCGAAGAATGAGCAGGCGCATTTTCATCTAGCAAACTCCACGATCCCGGTTCCTTGTACTCGGACCTGATGTGATTAATCCGGCGCTTCAGACGTTTTAACACTTCAACGTAATACAAAGCATTAACGGTGGTGTTTGGGGGCACAAATTCTTTGTGTATTAGCCTCGTTTTCGTCGGTAACAGCTGTTGACGGCCGGCCGCTTCTCTCGTTATCTTCTAACGACTCTCTACCCTTCTTGAACCGACTGAACCACGTGTAAACAGTTGTACGCGACACTACACCTTCACCGTAAGCCGAATCGATCATTTTTTTCGTTTCCGCGAAAGTTTTTTTAAGTTTATAGCAGAATTTAATTGCGCCACGATGTTCAAATTTCTCATCCATCGTAGAGCTTGCACCGGGGTACTAAACACACGTTAACTCAAGCACGTCTATTTCGGCAACTAATAAACGGATACTGGTGAAAAAATTCTCAGACACTCCAGAGGGATGTAGCAACATAGTGCCGGTGTCGTCTAAGAGATGGCGCCACTCGTACAAGCGCTACAAAATAAGTTCGGAAACTTTCCCGACATACTGTGTAGTGTAAAGGTTCCAAGGAAACAAGCGTAGCACAAGATTGCATACATACGGTTAGTTTACGAGAAAACGTAACACTCGTTACTATTAAAAATATATCGAGGCTAAAATACATTGGCATATTTTACAATAATTAGTGATTATGTTACACATTATCTTTTTATGTGTCATATACATAAGAAAACGGTGAATCTGCTCTTTTCTGCCTTTTTGACATGAGTTCTATAATTAAATTAAATTAATGATTAATTTGTGAGCGGAGAGAAAGAAAAAATTTTTACTACGAGTGTACAATAGAAGAATAATACTTTGGCATTCCAAGTTAGACTGGAAACGCTGTTATCGCGCGGCGTTTTGTTAGATGACCTTTTGTCATCTTGCGGTAAGTTGAAAAATTCCATGTTCAAAAAAGCCTTGGTTTTTAGAAGCGAAGAACTGGTTCAACTCATTTTTAACAGCCTGATCGGCATCGAAAGTTTTATCATTTAAATGGTTTTTAAGGGAGCGAAACAAATGATAGTCTGATGGTGCTAAATCAGGGCTATAGGGTAGATGTGGCATCAGTTTCTAATTGAGCTCCATTAATGTTTGACGGTTTACCAAAGAGGTGTGAAGTCTGGCGTTATCATAATGGAACATCACACCTTTGCGATTAGTCAGTTCAGGGCGTTTTTTCTTGATTACTTTGTTCAATTTTGATAGTTGACGTCAGTAGACATTCGTATCAAAATTTTGGTTTCTTGAAAGCAGCTCAAAGTAGACTATACACTTGTAATCCCATCACACGAAAAGCATAATCTTTTTTTGGTGAATATTGGCTTTGGATGACGATCGTGGGGGCTTACCTTGCTTGATCCATGATCGTTTTCGAACTACATTATCGTACACAATCCATATTTCATCACCCGTTATGATTCTTTTTAGAAATGGGTCGTCTTCATTCGTTACGATTCAGCAAAGAGACGCATATGTTAATGCGTTTGGTGAGGTGGATTTCCTTTAATTTGTAAGGAACCCAAACATTCAGTTTGTTTACGTAACCAAGCTGTTGTAAGTGCAAGTTAACGGTTGAACTTGATATGTCAAGCTTCTCTGCTATCTCTCCAGTTGTCATATGCCAGTTAGTTTCGATTAACGCCCTTATTTTGTCATCTTCAGTAGTGGTTGGACGACCAGTATCTGGTGCATCTTGCACATTAAAATTTTCAGAACGAAAGCAAGCAAATCAACGCTGATACTGGCGTTCAGTAAAGCAGTTCTCACCATAAACTTCATACAATTTCTTCCAAGCTTGCACCGAATTTTCGCCCTTACGGAAGTAAAACAATAAAACATGCCGATAAGGCTAACATTGATTGTCTATTTTCAACTTAATTTTTAACCAACTTGCTATTTACTAATGACGCTCAGTTTTTGACAGAAGATAGTGTACAGTCTAACTTTTATAATAGTATATATTAATATACGCCACGCAACCGCTACTACATGAAATATGCAGTTCACGTCATCTATGAGAAAAAAGCGACATTAATTATCGAACAACCCAATATATACATACATATATATATATATATATATATATATATATATATATATATATATATATATATATATATATATATACGAGGGCGGTTTTAATAAGTACCCGTATTTGACGACAGAGGGCGTTCCTGAGGGAAGTTGGTATTATCATTGTATGCTGCTATCTATCAAACGACGGTAAAATAAATTTCAGACTGATTGATAGGCTAGTTGGGATTTAGCAGTCATTCGAGTAAGACGTGTTTTGTGATTTTCGCTAAGATAGAAAAAGAGCAGTATCGTTCGGTAATTTGCTTTTTGTTTTTGGATAGCAAAAAATACAAGGAGATAAAAGCAAAGTTGTTTATAGGAAAACTTCGCCATCTATGACCATAGTTAGATATTGGTTTAACGAATTTAAACGTGGGCAAACATCCGTTTTCTATGAGGAGCGGCCAGGACGCCCGGTAAATGTGGTTACCAAGGAAATCATTCAAAAAGTCTACGACATGATTCTCGCTGATCGACGAACGAAAGTGCGCGAAGTAGCAGAGGCCGTAGGTGTGTCGACCGCTACGGCAATTAATATTTTACATGATAATTTAGCGATGAAAAAATTGTCGGCTCGAGGGGTGCCGCGATTGCTCATGGTGGACAACAAGCGGATGTGGCTGCTAACTTCGAAGCAGTGTTTGGAGCAATTAAGGCGAGATCCGAAGGAGTTTTTCAGTCGAGTTGTCGCCGTTGATCAAACCTGGATTTATCATTACACACCAGAAACTAAGGAACAATCAAAACAATGGATTTCTCCCAGTGAATCTGCTCCAAAAAAGGCGAATACGGTCCCATTGGCCGGAAAGGTCATGGCGACGATTTTTTAGGATGCGAACGGCGTCATCTTCATGGATTTTTTAGAAAAAGGAAGAACGATCACTGGACAATATTACAGTGAGTTATTGGAACGCTTCAACAAAAAATTAAAGGAGACACGGCCGCATTTGGCGAAAAAGATGGTGCTGTTTCACCATGATAACGCACCAGCACATTCATCCGGAGTTTTCGCCGCCAAACTGCATGAATTGCGTTATGAATTGCTGCCGCAGCCCTCGTATTCACCCGATCTGGCTCCCTGCGTCTTTCTTTTGTTCCTTAACATGAAGAAATGGCTCGCGGGAAAAAAATTTAGCTCAAACGAGGAAGTCATCGCCGAGACAGAGGAGTATTTTAAAGATTTCGACAAATCCTATTTTTTGGAGGGGTAAAAAAATGGCAGGAACGTTGGGAGTAGCGTATCTCTTTCGAAAAGGGAACTATGTTAATAAATAAAAAAAAAAGTTTTCGAAAAAATGGTGTCTTCATTTTTAACACGGGTACTTATTGAACCGCCCTTATATATTCCAGGCTGTTCAAAAAAGTTTTGCGGTTCGATAGGAAAAACACAATTTTATGGTTTGAAATACACTTTATTATTCAGTATAGTCTCCCTAAACATCAATGCACTTGTTCCAACGAGATTCCAATTTATGTATTCCATCCCTGAAGTGAGAATCTAAAAGGGCTGCAAAATACGCTTCCACATCTGTTATGACCTTATCATTTGATGAAAAACGCTTTCCACGCTTGAATTTTTTTAGGTCTGAAAACAGACAGAAGTCGCTAGGGGCCCAATCTGGTGAATACGGTAGATGCTCTAACAAATCGAATCTTAATTTATGGATTTTAGCCATTGTCAAAATGCTCTTGTGACACGGTGCATTGTCCTGATGAAAAAGGATTTTCTTCTGCAAACCTAGTCTTTTTTCACGAATTTTTTCCTTCAGCTGGTCTAAAAGGTTACATTATTATTCAGAATCTATTGTTTTACCAGTTTACAAGTAATCCACAAACAAAATTCCTTTCGCATCCAAAAACTGATGCTAACACCTTCATGGCCGATTTCTGGACACGAACTCGTTTCGGAGCTGAAGAACCAGGTTCACACCACTTTTTAGCCTCTTGTTTTGATTCAGGTTCATGGTGATAGACCTAAGTTTTATCCATAGTGATGAATCGACGCACAAAATCCACTTTATCCTTTTGAAAACGCTCTAAATGTAGCTGAGAAAGTCGCATTCGAATGTGTTTTTGTTCCATTGTTAGCGAATGCGGCACCCATTGTGCACACAGCTGTCTGAAACCCAACACTTCAGTCAAAATATTGCTTACACTGCCAAATGAGATGCCTAGGGATTCTACTAAATCTCTTTTAGTCACTTGACGATTTTCCAATACGATATCCTTTATTTTTTGTACGATTTCTGGTGTAGTTGCTGTTTTTGGACGTCCTTGACGTAGATCGTCTTCAAGGCTTGTACGAACACGATTAAATTCAGCGACCCATCTTTTTACTGTACTAATTAAAGGCGAAGAGTCCTTATACACTCTTAACATTCGTTCATAAATTTTCTTTGCTTTTAAGCCTTTCAAAAATCAAAATTCAATCCCTGCACGATACTTAATTTTTTCTATTATAAAAAAATACTTTGACACGTCGATACTAAATGGCTTGTAAACAAAGAATGAATTGACAGATTAAAATGAAACCTTACATACGTTCATATGAAGAGTGTAATAACATAACAAAAAAAAATTTAGGCTAGTAGCAACACCCTCTCTTGTCGCACCGCAAAACTTATTGAACAGCCTGGTATATATATATATGTGTGGGTGCACGTGCGTGCGTGCGTGCGCGTGTGTGCGTGTGTGTTTGCGCGCGCGCATGTGTGTGTGTGTCACCTACCTGATTCGATCTTTAAAACTATGTAAAACAAAAATTCAGGTATGCATCTACATTATAAAAAACAAATAATATTCTGATTCATACAATGGAATTTATTAAGTTTTGAAAAAAGGAAGTTACGCTGCCTTACCCTGTATTATTAGCGAAATATAATTTAATTATCTTCACTTGACTACTTCTTCGAGGTCTCTGACTTCATATATGGATTTGTTAACTCTACAGCCATTCATAATTGTCTAATAACATAGAAATACATTTATCTGCATCTTTGGAAGACAAGAAAGTATGAGCTATGCAAAATGGTAAAAAAAAATCAGAAAGTAGAATAAGATGTAATAAATGTGAAGTTCTATTTTGCATTACACCTTGTTTTCGTTCTTATCAATAAGTTTTAATTTCTGAACATTTTAACATTGTGTTATAGTATATGCCGCCGACAGGACGCCATATGGCATCAACTTCTGACTCGCACACATCCATCTTTGATTGGTTCTTACTTAGTAGGCCTCGGAATACTTTTACGAGGTGTGTTCTAAAAATAACGGGAATTTCTATATTTCGCGGGTTTGGAGAGTCCGATTATCAACATTTCTTTTTATTACGTTTGTACACGTACTCCTGAGGTATGATAAAATTTTCAGCTGTATTCATTGTTTACTTTGTCAGTGGCAGCCGCTTCGGTTAGACGTGTTTTTATGAGCTCGGTGATTTTCGTTTGTTAAAAAAAAAGAGGATCAAAGAATTTGTATCAAATTTTGCGTAAAAAATGAATTAAAGTGTAACAAAGTGTGTAAAATGTTAACAAAGGTCTATGGTGAGTTTGCTATGAGTAAAACAAGGGTTTACGAGGGGTATAAGCTATACCAAGATGGCCGTGAAGACGTTGAAGATGACAAACGCTCTGGATGCCCCAGCACATTAACAACAGATGAAAAAGCGGAAAAAGTGAAAAAAATGGTTTTGAACAATTGCCGAATCACAACCAGAAAAGTCGCTGATGATGTTGGCATATCGATTGGCTCGTCATGAAATTTTTTCGAAAGTTTTGGGTATGAAACGCGTAGTAGCAAAATTTGTTCCAAAATTGTTGTATTTTAAACAATAACAGCGGTGAATGGAAGTTGCTTAGGTGTCACTAAATCAACTTAGGCTCAATCGTCCTAGGCATTCTGGATTGCCAAGACCGAAAAAGGCTCGGTAAGTGCGGTCGAACGTGAAGATTATGCTCACTGTGTTCTTCGATTTTAATGGCATAGTGCATCATGAATTCTTGCCACGAGGTCAAACGGTCAATAGAAAGTACTGCCTACAACTTTAACGCCGTTTGCGTGACGCAATCCGGAAAAAACACCCGGATTCGTGGCAAAACAATTAATGGCTTTCGCACCACGATATTACACCTGCTCACACTTTATTGCTTTTTTGTAAATTTTTGGCCAAAACAATACTTTAACGATGTCTCAGCCTCCATATTCGCCAGACATGGCTCCGTGTGACTTCTTTCAATTTCCAAAAATAAAGAGAATCTTAAAGGGCCGACGTTTTATAAACACAGATGACATTAAAAGCGCATCGCTGAAAGAGCTAAAGGCTATCCCAAAGATCGAGTTTCAGAAGTGTTTCGAGGATTGGAAGAAGCGCTGGTGCAAGTGCATAATATCTAATGGGGACTACTTTGAAGGCGACAACATTAATGTAGACGAATAAATACATTTTTTTTTCTAAAAAACGAAAATTCCCGTTATTTTCTGAACCCACCTCGTATATGGGAAAAATCAACTTTTCTTTTTTTCAGAATCCCGGTGGTCTAAAGGTTAAAAAAAATAGCGGAGTGGAGGTGCACGCCGGATTACGTTTTTAGCGATTGACCGATAGCTGTTCACCGGCTAACTATAGCGAGCCCAGCAACAAAAAATGTGCGAAAAAAGATAATAAAGAAAAGGCAGTCAAGAACGTGAGTGAAAGAGAGAGCGAGAAAACTAAGAAAATATGCATCGCGCGTGTACATGTAGCTATAACTAAACGACAGTGATCATCCAGAGATGCTAAACAAAGAGCGATAGAATAACCCCTGCTCTGCAATTTAGCCAGCTTTAGAGGGCACGAAGAAGCGTGGATACCAAAGCCAACGGCGAGGGTACTGGTTTTAGCGGAGGTCAGACGACCCTCCAGGTCGTGCAACTGGCGAGCCATTGGCGTCCACTCACTTTACCGACGTCTGGGTTATTGTATCGAGGTGAAGTGAGTTATATAAGATTGTGAATAGTCTCCGGCACATCGGTAATCTGGCACATGAGTGAAATACAAGAAGGGAGAGAGTATCGCGAGAAAGTCCGCATAGTGACGACGATACCCACGTACACCGTCTCCTTGGAATAAGCGAGTGCGAAAAAGAGAATGATTTTAATAAGCGATATAGCGGTTAATTGCGTACTTCATTGATCGCATGCGACGAGAACTTGCGCTTCCATTAAAAAGAGTGAGAGAGATATCGCGGTTAGTGATGACCTTCAGCGCTCGCGTGCATCGAGACATATAATTTCATACGTTAGTGAGAGAGATTTTAGCGTGTCATCGAACAGTAATGTAAGGCGATGCCCGCGAGCACTACTGAATTTGCTAATAATATATTACGAATAAATCATTTCAACCCCCTCGCAAAGATGATGTGTCTTATTGTTAGACGAACTATACAAGCTCCCTTTATGCGACATCTAATAAATACCATAAGGTGGAATAATTATTTGTGCACGTGGCGCATGTAAACGCTAATTGCATTGTTGTTCAAAATCTTGTTACAATTTTGGGCAACAGCTGTAGGAAATCGCTTTGGCTAATAGGTATAAACCGTAACTCTAAATTTGCCATTGACTTTGACCTTCACCTTTAATATACGTACAATGGTGACTTGTTAGTTACGTTTTTTTTACCTTTGGTTTCGTCATCAAGATCATTTGAATATTAAACGATTTCATGCGAATGAAATAGGTATTCCTACACTGAAAAAACTACGGTTACTCAGCGCCATCACGGGAAAAAAAATGAAAACGCAAACATACCGTGGTGTGTTGCTATACTCTCATCGTGCATCTGAAACAGCGTACTGTAAACTTGATTGTGCACAGTACCGCTGAGCACTGATTAGCGGAATCGTGTCTATCAAACAAGCGCTCTGTATTTAAATAGCTCGTTAAGGGCCTCGTTTAATAATTTGATAATCATGAATATGTAGTTTTACATCTAAAATAATATAATTTTAACTAAAAAAAAAAAACGCAACTCATGCCATAACATGAATTCACGTTACTTAATTTATTATTGTAAACACTTATTAACCCATTAACGTCGGATCTGCACGTTTTGACATTCGCACTTTCAACGCGATAGCAGAGTTAGATTTTTGAGTAGAAATGGGTAAAATTTATTATTTCCGATAATTTGTTATTTTTGAGGTTCCGGTTTGCCATACTAGATCCGCCATTTTGAATTTCGAAAATCGGACTATAAATTTATAGTCAGTGCCCGTAAAAACCATCCAAAATACTTTTTATCTGGTTCAAAAAATATTTGAATAATAGAAAACATCAAAATGCCACTATTTTTCCGACTTTTGTGTCCGCCATTTTGTCTCCTATCATCTTCATCGCATTAAATCACTTAGAGGTATTTTCTTATACCCTATTCACTTCAATTTTATTATATATTGAATTTCAATATTCGAAACGGTATAGTTTTTTAGGAAAAACATTTTATGCACGATCTACGTAGATTTTAGACCCATTGCGAAATGGAATCTCAGTCAAAATTCAGGTTTTATGTAAAAATTACCCAAGGATTTCTCGTTTTTTTTTTTTTAAATTGATAAAATCTACATGGAGGATGCATTTTTCCGACTTCTTGACCCCGGATTCCGAAAAATCTTGAAAAAATCTACATGAAATAGTGGGTCGCATGATCTTTCTCCGACGGTTTCATACTCTGCTATAGCGTTGAAAGTGTGCATGTCAAAATGTGCAGATCCGAAGTTAATGGGTTAATAATTATTTTTTTAATTTCAGTCAAGACATTGTTATTGCTTCCTTTTTTTTTTTAATAATTATGCAAATAGAATTTTAGATTTATACATCGCTTTTAAAATAAAGTATTGTAAGTACTTTAAGGGGGAATATCGCTGTAGGATTTTCAAAAAATCAAAATTTTTTTTTTGCTCTAAAGAGTATACCTTATCATCATAGAAATCATGTAGCAAAGTTTTATATAGTGGAAAAATCTCTGAGTGTTCGAAATTTTAAATTAGCGTGGCGCCTGTCACTGCTCTTTCGGAGCGCAATCCGCGCGTATCCTCGCGCACTGTTGGTATTGAAATTTAGAACATCTTTTCGCCAGGCGGTACTAAAGATATCTGTTTCTTACTAGCAGAAGGTATTCTTAATGACTATAGATGCCAATTTTAAATATAAATCGTTCAAAACTGTACACGTGCTCTGTTAGTTAAACGTTAGTAGATAACGCTGAAGTACGTATTTTTCATCGTTTGTACACAATCGGCTTTTATTTGGAAATAAGTTGTGTATTTATATGGCGTTTAATATTGTTTCTTATACAGATTTTATTTATTAAATTGCTCGATGAGTGGAGATAAACCGATATATCAAAATAAAAAAGGAGTTAAAACGTCTAGTGGCATGAAGCCGAAAGCGCGCCGTAGACGACCTTTTAATCGCCATGAAATAGAGGTACCCGATGATATAAAGGACAGTGCATCAGCTAAGAAACTTCAACTTTCGGAAGATCTATATGACGTGAAAGTTGACGCATCATTCGGCTATCATATAATAAATTTTATTTCTGTTTTTTCTGCGCTTTCAAACTATGTTGTATGTAAAATTTGTAATTCCGAAATTAAATTTACTGAAAGTTCTATACGAGGCTTAGGATTTAAGTTAATGATATCCTGTAAAAATTGTGATAAAAAAGAAATACCAAGTTCCCCATCAGTTTTGACAAACTGATAGACAAACTTTCTAAATATTATGGATTAGCTATACGTAGAAATTCTGATTTGATTGAAAAGATGAGAAATGGAATATGGGCTACGCTAGAACACAAAATATCAACGGATGCTAAGCCAAAACATGATCGATACCCGGCAGGAACAGATTTGTGGTATACATGGTAAAAAGCGAAAGCTACCAATAGTTTATCTAGGTATACACACAAACCACCACTTAATGATGAAGTATATAAGGCCATTAAACTGATTTACGAAGAACTCAATAATGATGATCTACTGACACGATGTGTAGGCGGCTACACTTAAAATAGTAATGAGTCAATCAATTCAGTGATACGAGTATGGGCATTGGCACCAAAATCTGTTAGCGGTAGTAAAAAAATATTAGATATCGCCACCAATATCGCTATATGTATTTATAATAATGGCTTTGCATCATTAATGCATATATTAAGCACGATGGACTTGAAAATTGGCCGAAATTTGTACAATATGTGCCATGAGATCGACGCCACACGCATTGCTAGGGCAAAAAAATCCATCTCCGATGAGGTAAAACAGGCAAGAATTGATGCGCAATCGATTAGGAAGGAAAGGCAAGAGGAGGAGGAGAATCTGGAAGGCGAATTATATGGTGCAGACATTGCAGACTAGAGGTGTATCAAATTTATCCATGATTTTTTAATAACTTAAACTTTAAACGTGTTTATCTCGGAACAACGTTTTTCAAACCGGCTGGACTCCTTTCTCAAACAATTTTTGTTCGATTTACTTGAAATTTTTACAGTATGTTCAAAACTAGTGTCTAATAAGAAGTACGAAGGATTTTTTTTTTATGTTGCATATTTCAATTGTTATTAACAATTTTTGAGCGTTTTTTTTCGTTTTTTTAACATTTTTTTTCCAAAATGACGCCATTTTGTCAAAAATCAATTTAAAAAAAAAATCCTACGTACTTTTCTGGCTGTTATTATGCTTTATCGACAATTTTGTTTGATAACCATAACCTTAAAATTTTAGGAGAAAACGGTCCAGCCGCAAAGCTATGAAAAAAAAGCGTTTCTGGAGAAATGCTGGGGAGCTGCCATTTTGTTTTTTAAAGTTCTGAAAAAATTCAAAGAGGATGCCAAATATAGGGTGCGTACGGTATTTGAGGACAACTTGAGAGTAAAATTAATTAGCTTGTATTTTTAATAATATTTAATGAAATTTAAAAAATTTTTTATAGAACGTTAAATTAATATATGGCTATAAAGTGATTCAATAAAATGGCCATTAGGAGCAATAACCTCTTCGATCCGGGTCCGGAAACGATTACCTGCCCGAATCAAATGCTCCTTATTCATATTGACCATAACGGTATTAATAGCAGTCTTCAGCGAAGAAGTGGTGTTATGAGGACGCTTATTGGTCTCACGCACAACTACGCCCCATACGTGATAATCCAAAGGATTAAGGTCTGGGGAGCTAGGTGGCCATGGGTTCGGTGTTATGTGGTCATGAAAATTTTCGGCCATCCAATCTTGTGTCGCCATCGCTTTATATGAAGGAGCAGAGTCTTGTTAAAAAATGTATGGTCTGCCTCCGCTTACATTGTCTATCCAGGGTTTTACTACCGTCTCCAAAACCTTAATTCATGCGGCAGAGTTCACTCGAAGTCCTTGAGTAAAAAAGTGTGGTGGCATAACATGTCCTTCGTTGCTGACAACACCTAAAACCATAACAGTGGCTGGAAATTTCGTGTGCATAACAACAGGAACCTCCGTAGGATTTGAACATAGCCATCTGTCATTTCTGCGATTGGTCTTTTCATCTTGGTCAAAATTTTTTCGTCGGAAAAAAACCATAACATTTTGGGCGCCTCGGGGTGTTTGATTTTATTTAAAAGACGTTTTGATCGGAGAACTCTCTGTTCCCGTGTTCGTTCCGACATGAACTGTCCTCTGCGCATCACGTAAGACTTGTACCGAAGGTCTTCGTGGACAACTCTACGAATAAGGCGCTCAGAAACATGAAGCTCACTCGCAAGGACCCTCATTGATTTCGAAGGATCCTCGTCTATGATCGCTTGCACTTGCTCTAAAAATTCTGCAGATTGGGCAGTGTCAGAACGTTGTTCGTGCTTTTTGCGTTTTGCAACAGATTCTGTATCGCCTCCTGATGCTTTCAATTCACGGCGAACCTTATGCACGAATGAACGGGCGCAATTAAGAAAATTAAAGGTCTCTAAATCTGTATGGTTCGCACATATAGCGACGATGACAGCATGTCTCTTCATTTCTTGAGTGATGTTGTAGTCCGCCATTTCTTATCTTAAAAGGAAAAAAAATAAGAAAAAAAATTCGCGAAGTTATAGTCACATTTATGCATGTCCTCAAATACCGTACGCACCCTGTACTTGTACAATAAAGATCTTTTTACCAAATTTTGATATGTTGTTTGGTTTTTGAGAAAAAAATTCCCAAAAATTAACTTTTTTTTTTACCTGTACAGTGGTGTTCCCCCTTAAATATCCGTCAATTTTATTAATAAATAATAATAATATTATCAAATAGAAGTAACTTATAATTATTTATTCAAAATTAATCTTAATTATAATTGTTTATTATTATCTTTCAAAATTAATTTTCGTTTTGTAAAGAAGTTAATATTTTTGTATAAGTGAGCAGTATAAAAGTATAACAGTATATGAGTATAACAGAAAAAAAAATTATTTTCGAAGCACTTTTCTTCGTACAAACAATCTTTAGAAGAAATATCATTGTTTAATGATCGTAATTTTTGGTCAATCACAAAGCGAGTGTGGGATGAAGGTATAGTGTATACGAGCAAATTTTCTCACTTGCACGTTGCGATAGAGCAAAGGTGGAACCTCACCCAATCAGCGTTTCGCTCGGCTGTGAAGGGTCACGCATGGAATAGCTCCACGATGAGAGTATTTAATGCACACGTTGGAAAGCAGTGGACTTAGTAGTTGTTACGTGTGGGGGAACACATACGTCGTGAAATTTTAATATTTATTTTATTGCGGGATTCGCCATCCCGTCCCGTACGGGCCCACCCATAAATCGTGATCCGAAGGGACCTTTACTGTCGCTTCGACTATATACTTCGGGGGAAGATGACCGCATCTGCCCCATGAATTAACATTTAATAAAACATTGATAAAAATACTTAAAAGCTTACCTGGAGAAGATGGGTGTCCTTGATCTTTACGATTTGTTTTTGTTGGGATCGCTGTGGGAGTAGGAGTTGACAATTAAGAT
Organism: Chalcis sispes; assembly: GCA_949987625.1. Classification (NCBI taxonomy): domain Eukaryota; kingdom Metazoa; phylum Arthropoda; class Insecta; order Hymenoptera; family Chalcididae; genus Chalcis; species Chalcis sispes. The sequence goes on along the minus strand of OX465098.1, from coordinate 24,995,816 downwards.
TAAAAATACTATTTTTCGTCAAATAACTTTATTCTCACTCGCTGCTTTGATTATCACTGTTCACGTTCTCTGATACAGGCCACTACACAGCACAATGCGTGCCGAAATCCGCGACGAAAACGAATAATTAATGAAATATAATAAATATTATGTTATTCAAAATATCACTAATTATTTTGAATATTATTTGTTTTAATTGAAAAAGTTCTTCACAGATTATTAGTGGATTAACTCAACGCGACGAGAATCAGAGTACTGACTACTCCCTGGTCACTACGGTCCCTCGCGCCCCGTTAGTACTTATATTTAAAGACCTTCAGGTGGAGGTATCGTGGGGATTTTTGCTTATTCGGCATCGACATGAGTCTCTGTGGACTCCCGAGCCTTCCCCGCGCCTCCCAACTAAAATGCAACTCTAGATTTCTTATTTATTAAAATGTGTGTGCCGAGAAGAGTTGAGCAACACGACTCTCTATAAGTGTGTGGGAAAAATATTTAACTGTAAAAATAAATTTATTTTCCATGTCTTCTGGATTTTTTCTACAGGAGTCAATTTACAGCGTGAGTGCGAGTATCACTCACCTTTATTCTAACACTCTGTTGTATAGAGTTCGTTGAACTGCGCGCTCAGCATTTTCATACATTAAACGAATACATTTATATGTTGCAATTGTAGTTCATTGATCTACTTGATTTTAATTTTAATTTGATTAATTTTTTCGTTTTTTATAAGTTTCTAATTTAATTAAATTATTTTAATTTTTTCGTCACGTAACATCCTCCCTCCCTTAAAGACGTTTACCATCCCGGTAAACAGCGGACGTGCTGCGTGGTGTATGCGTTCACAACAGACTCTGAACCTATATATTATGGTTTGTTAATATGACATAATTGTCGACTGTTATTAGCTTTATATTATTGTGTTAGTGTCGTATTATAAAGGTTAATTAGTTTGCTTAACGGTTTTAGGACAATCTAAGTGGACAATCTATTGTAGGCAATCTAAATATTATTTTATAACATTTATGATAACCCATAGAAGGGGAAAAATTAAATTATTTAGATTGCCTTTAAATAAAAAGGTTCTTAACCTTGTTTGTTAGTAATGTTTTTTTTTTTTTTTGGTCTGGTTAGTACTAATTAACTATCTATAAGGAAAAAATCCAAGCTGATTTACTTATTAATATGATAATTTATTACGAATGTCTGTAAAATGGAACCGTTTGGATTGCTTTTACAAATCTTATTCTATTACATTGTCTAAGTGTTAGTATGGTTAACGAATCAATTTTATAATATATGTTTTAATCTTATAGATATATTTTTATTCTTCTTTTATCTTGATTAATGAGACTGGATATGTATTCTGGTAGATGTCAATGTCCCTTCTGGTGTCAATGGTCTGCTTAATTGCGTGTTTATTCTCGCACATGGTTTTTAATTTAAATTCTGGCGTGGTGATAGGACTCGATTAATAGTCTTTTCGTGTCCCGCAATAGGGTCTTCGCTGGGTCCTGGTTGTTCGCCTTCAAGCTTTTGGATTACACTCCTTATTTTTTCCAAATGTCCTTTGTGGTCTCTCATTTGACACTGTATTTAGCATGTAATTAGATGGTCCTCAAATGTTTTGCAGTCTACCCAGAGCATACATTTCGAGTGCAGTGTCTTCGCATATCCTTGGTTTTTATCTTGATCTGCCTTTGACATCTTCGGGGGATCGAGGAAAATGGTACGGTACGTCCTTTTGCTTCCTTTCAAGGCCTTAAGAGCATCCTTAGCGTTAATAAACTGAATGTATCCGCAAGTGGCCTGTCTCTCAATATTTCGGATGATATTTATGAAATCTAATGGTCCAAATATTCGAAATCCTTAGAGTTCTTCTTTAGTTACATTCCAAGGTAATTGGCAGAATAGTCTAGTTTCAGAGGGTCTGGTAGGTATGGCCCTTGACTTTGCTTTGTTTCGTAATTTACGTAGCTCTCTTGTTTTGTCTTCTTCGTTGAAATACCTTATCTTTAGTATTCCGGCTGGATCCCCATCTCCATTTAATCGTATGTTTACACTTCTTATTGGTCCTTTTTTCTTCGGCTCTTCCTACAGCAGCTGATAAGGAGGTGGTGCGAGGGTTGTAAAATACTAAACTGTCTTCACATTCTGGATTTTTAGTCACGTTGATTCGGCATCGCCCAGCCATGGTCTTTTCGGATTGAGTATTCTGGAAGCTAAGGTTGTGGATTAGGCTTTATAAACGCCGGGTTCGGAATAAACTGGGGTTTATTAGTAGGACATAGTTTTAATTGTGGTCTTACGAAAACGTGTTCCGTTGGGTCTTTGTTCCTTCTCGTTGAACGGTTGCATAGTTTAAGGTTACGGATTATTCAGTGTCCGGGATTTGAATAGATAATGTTTGTGGATAGGACAGGGGTTGTGGAGGAATTAATGGTTGATTTATCCATCTTCCAGGAACTAAGGCCTGTACTGGTATCTGTAGTGTGCAGGACTGGCCTTCGAATGTTGGTTCATTTTGTAGGCCAATTGGGCTCAGTAGTGTTTCCTGCATACGACGTGCAGGGGTAGTGTCAGGGATTATTTTGACTTCGCGTTTGGTATGATATTGATGTTGCAGCATTCTTCGAGTATGACACTTCCAGGCAGTGAAGATAAGCCCTACGGTGATTAGGATTTAGCCCAAGGCTCCACCGTATGTTAGGTAATGCGTGTTAGAGATGCTTCTCTGATGATTTCCTATTTGTTTTAGACGGTGGGTAATTTTCTGTATTGACTCTTCGCGGTTTTCCCATTCTTTAATGTCTGGTGCAGGGGCGTTTGAGATCTCTGTTTCTGGAGCGCTGATCAGTTTTTGATAATTTAACAAGTCAGGGGATATTGCCTCTACATTGAGTGTTATCTCTGGTTTGTATATGTATTGAAAATCGTTGCGTTGGTTTCCTACACTTATGAGGAGATGTTTGTCGGTCTTGCGTACACAGCCGGGTGCCATACGTAAAATTCCTGCCTTCTAAATGTGTATAGTTTGGTCTGGTTGTTCGGGACAGATTAGACGTAAATCTTCTTTTTGTCCTAAAGAATAAAGTTACGATCCATCCATCTTTAGGTAACTCTATTAAGTGACGTTAGTGGGGGTTATGGTTACATCGCAGGTTTTCAACACCTATACTTTGGGTCTTAGCAACATTGATACCTCGCAATCTTCTTGAATAGTGGTTTCAGACAAGGGTCCGTTGGTTGAACATATATAGGTATAATGTGTATGGCGGCAATTCTGCAAGTCTTCATGATTTATTTTTATATATTGCCTTTGGTCCGTTCCGATGACTAGGTATCTGTGGCTAGGCCTTATGTACCCTGTCCCAATCCAAAGATTGTTAATTGTCTGCGATACAGCTAATAGATGTAGTCTATAGAGGTTGTAGGGTACTCGTTCTACTAATGGAAGGTGCATTATAATTAGTAGCCTCCCATTGTTGTACGGTGTGTCTACTTGTGCAATTTTTGCGACTTCTTCAGCTCTTAAGTATTGAACCGGTATTGGAAACTCTAATGCTCCACTTGCTTTTCCTATGTCGGTTGTCAAGTGCTTTAGTATATTTTTATTTAACGGGTTACCCCCACTTGCGACTTTAAAAAAATCGATTTTTTGTCAATTGCATTTTTTTGAAGTATAAGTATCTGAGAATATGACCTGAAAATTTCAAGTCGATCCGAACAAAATTGACTGAGATATGAGCGTTGAAAGAGAAGAATCCGTTGTGTAAACAACCGGCAATTAAAACTTTAAACGCGTTTTTCTCGAAATGGCATTTCTGAAGTCGGTGACAAAGATTACTCAAACATTAATAAACCGATCTTTTTGAAATTTTGCAGGCTTATTTAATACATGAAAATGTAGTTTTTAATCGTTCGATCTTTTGTTTCGAAAAAAATGGCCGTTTTATAGCCAAAAAACGGCCGTTGTTTTTCTTTAAAATCGAACCATTAACTTTGACTGTCCGCCATTTTGTGAAAAATGAATATTTTTTTAAATCCTTCAATTAAAGACTAGTTTATACTTATATTTAACTAAATCTATCCACATTTTTTGTTTCAAATGATCCACTTTGCCGCAATGTTGGTCACCGCAAACCGTATAAATAAAAACACTATTTCATTGGCGGCCATTTGCCACTTAACAATGTAATATTTTGCAATAAAAAAATTACTGTAAGTTCTTCAAGATGTATTCTTTAAGATGATATAATAATCGTTTAAAAAAGTTTTGTAGTTTTCTTTAAAAAAATTCATGAAAAAGGCCTTTTTTGTTGAGCTACAACTAGGGGTAACCCCTTAAGAAGGTTTCACCTTGCGTTCCTTTAGTCCCTGTATAATTTCTAGCATTCGTCGATTACTTTCGATTAGATGTTGCATTGCGACGTTTATCTTACGAGCGTAGATGGTTAAAGTAATAAGATATCGCTATTCATTTTCTACACTGACTATGAATTTGAATTTCCGGTCCATGTCTTTTTTCATTTAGTTTGTTATCTCAGTGTGGGCTTTCGTAGTATTGTATAAATCATCTAGAGACTTAGTTATTATGTGTTCTTTCTCATTTACTAGGTACACTAGCTCCTTTTGGTCTGTGAATAACTGGTCTATGTTGGTATTTATCTTGTCGACGTCTTCTGCCGTGACTAATCCGACTAGGCTTTTACTGAGGCTTCCAATGAATCCTAAGGGCACCATCCGCTTGTACCTTATGCTTTCTGGAACTTTTATAGGATCTTCCGCGGGTTGTCCCATATCAGAGAGCGTAGTTCTCATCTCTGTCTGTATTTGAGTTAGGGTGTTTTGTCTTGCTTCCACTAAGTCTGTCCCGAGCATAATCCCACAGGTATTCACTTCCATGAGTACGGTGCAATTAGCGAATGGGGTTTGGTAACTGTCAATCGCCCCGTGAGTTTCTAGAAAATCTTTAATGTTCATATGAATTGTTACCTGCTAATCAGCCCTTTTTAATCGTACTACTTCCATACGCTCATAGTACATCCCTGGGTTTTCTTTTATTAGTTCTATCTCGAAATTCTTTCCTGTGAGGTCTGAAGAAGTTCCTGCGTGTACCATTATCACGTAAAGGAAGCAAAGATGCTTGAGCATGGTTTCCTGAAACGGTTATTCCTTTCATTTAGGGGCTAACTTTAATTTATCAATGTGTTTTTTAATACGTCTGCCATCGGGTAACTCTAATATAGCATTATTTCTACCCACTATTTCAACGATTTTCAAATGTTTATTATAGTATTTATCGAACTTTGATGTCCTTATTTCCTTGAGTACATATACATAGTCTCCGACCTTGGCTTTTAGTTTCTTTCCTTTACTATCGTATCGAGTTTTAGATTGTAGTTTAGCTGTTATCTGATTATCCCTGGCGATTTAATTCATTTGATCCAAGCGAAGAAGTAAGTCCCGTAGGTACTTGTTATACGTACTCAGTTTTTCCTTGTCCGGTATTTTTAGGGGGAATTTTGCGATCCTTCCGAAAACCAATTCATAAGGGGTGAATTTAGTGGCAGAGTTTAAGCTGGTGTTTTAAGTGAAAACTGCATAAGGTATTAATCTATCCAAGTCGTTATAAGACTCTGAAAACGTTCTGATAAAATCAGTTAATGGCGCATGGCTCCTTTCTAATGATCCATTGGTTTGGGGTCTATATCCTGACGTGGTAAGATGTCGTATTTTAAATATTTTCATATGTGTTTCTGTCAAGTCTGACAGGAAGCTGGTTCCTCTGTCTGATAATATTGCTTTAGGAGTCCCGAATTGACATATGAGGTGCTTAGCCAATGCGTTGGCTATTGTGGTAGATTGCAAATTTGGTATTGGTACCACTATCAGATATTTTGTTAGATTGCATTGCATGGTAAGCATATGGCTGTTTTCTCGAGGAGTCATTCTCAATTTGCCTACGGTGTCGATGAATACCTTATCAAATGGTCCTATTAATGTGTCCGTGATAAAGTTCAAAAATAAATTAATACATTCATATCTTATTTCAAATAATATACGTAAATTAATTCACAATTATTATTAAAAAGCAATTAACATTTGTTTCTTACAATCAAGAAACATTATTAACATCAACTTTAATATACATATATCAAACCTACAAGTGTCATTGAAAAATAGATTGATAATTGCATCTTAAAATTAAGAAACGTTAATGACATAAATTTTAATATATGTACATATATTAAAATTAATTTTTAAAATTAATATTTTAATATATGTACATATATCAGAATTAAGATGGTGTATGAAAGATAATTAATATGTGTATTTGAAATTTAATATACGTATATGTAAGATTACTTCCATTACACTTATATTAAAATTAATATAGAAATTTTCAACTGTGTACATGATTGAAAATAGTTAAAATCTTTATTAAAATTGGATTTGTATTATTTTCAAAATAACAATAGCATTGACAATAACTTGCAATGTAGTAATATAAATATCTATACACTGCTGTGATCAAAAAGTAAGGTAAAATTGTCATTTAAAACTCCTGGGCATTAGGAAGGCAGGTAAATTTTTTTTCCTAGGTTGGTAGGACTGTCTATAACATTTGCCAAGCGTCTGTTTGTCAAAAGGTTCAATTATCTCCGAGTTACACGTGTTTTGTAAACAACCAAAAGTGAATTTCTCGATTTTTTACAATAGGTGATTTTGTTAAGCAAAGAACTTGCATCAAATTTTGTTTGCGGAACGAATATTCTTGTGCAGACACGTTGAAAATGTTGCGGAAGGCCTTTGGTGATCAAACTATGGCACAAAAAAACGTTTATAAGTGGTACAACGAGTTCAAAGCGGGCCGAGAACGCGTTGAAGACTAACCGCGCTCTGGACGACCATCAACGTCTACCGACGAGGGCCACGTCCAAAAAATCAAAGATTTGGTGCTTGAAAATCGTCGATTGAAAATTAGAGACCTCGCTGATAGTGTTGGAATATCATTTGGCTCAGCCCAAACCATTTTGAAAGATGTTTTGCGTCTCAAACGCGTCAAGTCTCGATTGGTACCAAAATCGCTCTATTTTTTGGAAAGAAAGCGTCGCGTTGATGTGTGTGAAACTTTGCTGTCTGACTATCAGGACCACTTGAAATGCATCATTACTGGAGACGAGACTTGGGTTTACGCATACGACCCTGAAACCACCGACCAATCCAGCGAATATCGTGCAAAAGGTGAAGCAAGACCGAAAAGACTACGGCAAAGTCGATCGAAAATCAAGGTCATGTTGACAGTTTTCTTTGATTATCGTGGTGTGGTGCACTATGAATTCCTTCCGCCGGGCCAAACTGTCAACAAAAAATATTATTTGAGCGTTACGCGTTGTTTGCGTGAAGCTATTCGTCTGAAACGACCGGAATTACGGGCGAACAACTCTTAGTTCCTTCATCACGATAATGAACCATGTCATACTGCATTGGTTCTTCGCGACTTTTTTGCCAAAAACTCGACTCATATCGTTCCGCAACCACCGTATTCGCCTAATTCGGCTCCGTGCGACTTCTGGCTATTTAGCAAACTCAAAAGGCCAATGCGGGGATGCCGTTTTGACACGATCGAGGAGATAAAAACCGAATCGAAGAAGGTCTTGAAGCCTATACCGGAAAAAGACTATTCCGACTGTTTCGAGGACTGGAAAAAGCATTGGCAGAAGTGCGTTTTATCAGACGGGGATTACTTTGAAGGGGATGAAATTGATTTGGAAGAATAAATAAAGAATTTACATTTTATAATCAAATTCACCTTGCTTTTTGATCACAGTAGTATGAAACAATATTAAAGACGAAAGGATACATAAATAAACCATCTAATATAAAAGCAGAGCAATTGTCAAATTAGAATTAGAAAAGCTATCACCGTGAACGCGACAACTTATTACGAGAAACTTGGATCTTGCGAAACAACAGCAAATTGGCTATTAAAAAAGCTACGCATTATCGATATAGCTTACAGCTGCATGAAAGGAAATTTAAGATAGAAGTCTAATCAAACACGTCCAAGTACAAATATTAAAAGAATTCATACAAAAAAAATTAAGTGCCAATGCTTTATAAAGCAAAGAGAATATAGAAAAAACAAAATAAAAGTAAATGCAAAAAAAGAAAAACGCATCAACAAATATCGAAAAGTATGTAGAAAGTAAAAACATACTAAAAATATTAAATAGTATGAAAATAACAGACGAACTACAAAAATAGAAAGAAAACCACAAAAGTTTTATTCAAGAACACCAACAGTGAATGGAGGAAGTAAATACAGAAAAAAAGAAACGAAGGAAATTTAAAAAAGATTTAGAAAAAAAATTGGAGAAAACTCGTAAGAAACGGTAGGAATAAAAAAAAAGTATTAAACAAAAACATTGAAGAATATTTCGATAAATGGATTAAACAAAGTGCAAACCTTTTTTTAAAGTAAATTTAAGAGAAATGATTAATTTAGAATAAATAAATAAGTAAGTGAAAAATATGATACACAGACTTTATCAAAAATTTAACATTATTATAAGATTATGTAAACCGAAATTAAATTAGAATTTGAAATTAACATGAAAGTTAAATATATTGATGTATTATTACGAGTATGTACAAAAAAAACGAAAATAAAAACGTAAGAATTTTAAATTTTTTTTTAAAGGGCTATGTAAAGTATGCAATTCAAGTATAAAATAAATTAAATAAGAAAATAAAAAAAATAAATAAATGAAAATAGAAATGACAAGTTATAGAATTTTGTAAATATTATAAGAATATATAAATACACATTGTACTTCTAGTATGTAGACTTAGCAAAGTAATTTATAGAATTATATAAGTTTATTAATCGAAAAAATTTAAGGTGAAGTTAATTAATTTAAAATAAGTTTAAAATATAATTCCTATCAATATGAGCCATTTAACTTTTTAATTTCTTTTATATAACCTTATATTATATATGATGTTTAAGACTTTAATAAAATTTTTAGGAAACAGAAGAAATTTTAGCAGATACATTAAATGTTGAAGTTTTTAGACAAACTGTTGCAAATAACGTCTTAGTTGGTTCATATTCCGTTTTATCAAATCATGGTGGCCTTGTACATCCTAAAACATCAATACAAGATCAAGATGAACTTTCGTCATTGTTACAAGTTCCATTAGTGGTATGATATTAGAAATATTTGATTTTAATAATAAGCATATATAAACATTTATTTTTCTTATGAATGTCATAATTTTAACCGCTAAAAATGATAATGGTAAATGTGGTTTGGACTTATCAAACCAACCTAGTTAATTTGATAAGTCCATGATTTCTCGAAAGACGGCGCTGTTATCATAAGTATTTTCTACTCTAAGAGAGTACCATCTCATATCAGTACGTATAAAAAGTTTTAAGTCTAGAAGTCGTTTCAAGTACGATAGCTGAAAATTATTTAGTCTTTTTAATTTAGTTTTTCTTTGTTTTTACAAAATCATGAAAAGAAACGAATTTCGAGTGCTTATTAAACATTATTCTTTACGGGAAAGAACAATTGAAGAACTGAAAAACGCTTGAAAAATATTATAACGACTTTGCTCCATCGCTTCGAATGGTACACAAGTGGTTAATTAAATTACGTTGTGGTCGTACGAGTTTGAGCAATACTAAGCGTTCTGGCCGCCCAAAAGGCAACTACTCAAGATATGGTCAATGATATTTATGATATGATTACTTGAATATCGCCGGTTGAAGATACGTAAGATTAGTGACAGTGTAAGAATTTGCTGCAATAATCTATACCAAATACGTATTTTGAATTTTGCATGAAATGTTAGGCATAAGAAAAATGTTTGCAAGCTGCATGCCGCTTATGCTCACAGTCAATAACAAACGGTCACATTTTGTTGCGTCTCAGCAATGTTTGGTCATGTTTCAGCATTATCCAACGGAATTTATGCGACGTTATGTTACTGTTAATAAAACGTTGTTTTAACACATCGTTCAATAAGTCCCGAGACTAACCCAGAGATGGTGCTAGTAGTACAAAACTGGCCACATTTCCATAGAGTGCGAACCTTTACATGAAACGTGTAAAAATTTCACGTCGATCGGATCACAGACAGCAGAGTTATCGAGGTTAGAGTAAAGTCACTTCGTAATTTGTTTGAAAAATGGAAAAAAGCGAGTTTTGCGTGTTGATAAAACATTGTTTTGTAATGGGTTAAAACACCGTAGAAGCCCAGCAATGGCTTGAAAAACATTACCCGGACTCCTCTCCATCCAAACCAACGATTTGTCGTTGGTGTGCTGAGTTTAAACGTAGTCGTACGGACACAAACGATGCGGAACGTTCGGGTAGGCCATTGGAAGCCGTTACACAGGAAAATGTGAGTGAAGTGTTAAAAATTGTAATGAAAAATCGCAAAGTGAAGGTCCGTGAGATTGCAGAAATGACACAGATATCATCTGGAAGCCTATTTACAATCCTTCATGAAAAATTGAGCGTGAAAAAGGTTTTTTCCAAGTGGGTGCCGCGATTGCTTTCAGTGGAACAAAAGCAGCAACGAGTCGACGATCCAGAGAGCTGTTTATCGCTATTTACTCGCAATAAAAAGGATTTCCTGCGTCGATACGTGACCATGGATGAAACATGGATACATCATTTCACTCCGATGTCGAATCGGCAATCATCTGAGTGGCGCATGGCTGGCGAAAGCCGCCCAAAGCGTCCAAAAACGCAGCAGTCTGCTGGCACAGTCATGGCGTCTGTTTTTTGGGATACACATGGCGTGATTTTCATTGACTACCTGGAAAAAGGTAAATCGATCAACAGTGATTATTATATTGACTTATTGGTACGTTTGAAGGAGAAGATCGCAGCAAAACGACCGCACATGAAGAAGAAAAAAATCCTTTTTCACCAAGACAAAGCACCATGCCACAGGTCCATGAAAACAATGGCAAAATTGAACGAATTAGGCTTTTATTTGCTTGCCCACCTCCCGTATTCGCCAGATTTAGCCCCCAGCGACTACTGGCTTTTTGCTGATCTCACAAAAATGCTCCAGGGAAAAAAATTTGGTTTGAATGAGGAGGTCATTGCCGAAACTGAAGCCTGTTTTGAAGCAAAGAATAAATCCTTCTATAAACATGGTATAGAAATGTTGGAAAGGCGTTGCAAAGATTTTATAACTCTAAAAGGAGATTATATTGATGAATAAAAATGATTTTTGAAAAAAAATGTTGTTTTCGTTGTTGGTCTCGGGGCTTATTGAACGATGTGTTATTATTAGATGTGCAACTAAGTTCTTGCTGTCTTTCTTGATGAAAATGCAACTTCATAGTAAAAAAGTGGTTACAAATGGATCATTCGAAGTATTTTCCGTCGCTAGCTACAACTTTTTCCTATTTTTCTGATAAAGCTCAAATACCTTTACGGTAAAAGTGTTTGTCTTCTAAATCTATCCACGAATCAAGCCGATTTTTGATATCTTTATAGGAGCGGAATTGCTAATCAGGCAGACCATGTGCCATCGAATGAAACAAGTCATAATCGGGCTGTGCAATATCTGAGGAATGTGGCGGGTGGGGTAGGACTTCCCATTTGAGCGTTCCTAAGTAGGTTTTAACGGGTCCGGCAACATGAGGCCGAGCGTTGTCATGCAGTAGAATCACTTTTCCGAGCCTCTGCTCGTATTGTGGCCGTTTTCGCGTAGTGCTTGGCTCAACCACATCAATTGAATTCGATACCGCTGCCCAGTGATTGTTTCGTTTGGTTTCAACAGCTCATAATAAACAACACCGGCCTGGTCCCACACAATACACAGCATAACCTTTGCGGCGTGAATATTGGGTCGAGCCGACGACGTAGAAGCATGACCGGGCAGTCCCTATGACCTTCTTCTTTTTGAGTTGCTGTAATAAATCCATTTTTCATCACCTGTCACGATGCGATGGAGAAAACCTTTCTTTTTTTTGCCACTGTAGCAGTTGTTCATAGGCAAGAAAACGACGCTCAACGTCCTTTGGCATCAAATCATTAAGAACTCAAGTTCTCTGCCTCTGAAACATTCCCAACGCATACAATCGCTTGGAAATGGCTTGGCGGGTAACTCCTAATACTAAGGCAAGCTTATTTTCCGTTTGGCATGGATCATCGTCAAGCAATGCCTCCAATTCAGCGTCTCCGAAAATTTTTGGCCTGTCTTCACACGGACGGTCGTCAATATCGGATTCACTATCTTTGAAGCGGCAAAATCAATCACGGCACGTTGTTTCACTTAGAGCAGCATCTCTATAAACGTTTTAAAGCTCTGGATGTGCTTCAGCCGTCGTTTTCTTTAACCCATTAACGTCGGATCTACATATTTTGACATGCACACTTTCAACAATATAGCAGAGTATGAAACCGTCGGGGAAAGATCATGCGACTCACTACTTCATGTAGATTTTTCCAAGATCTTTCGAAATCCGGGGTGCAAGAGTCAGAAAAAATCATCCTTCATAAAGATTTCATCGATTTAAAAAAAAAAAAAACGAGAAATTCTTGGGTAACTTTTTCATAAAATCTGAATTTTGACTAGGATTCTATTTTTCAATGGGTTCAAAACCTACGTAGATCGTGCCTAAACTGTTTTTCTCTATAAACCATACCGTGTCGAATATTGAAATTCAATATGGCGGATCCAATATCGCGACCAAAAGTCGTAAAAATATTAAAAACGTGATCAATTAGGGATTATTTTTTTCATTTGCGATTCCTTTACCTTCTTACGAGGGCAGTCCCAAAAGTACCCGACCCGACAAAGAAACCAGTAAAAAAATTGCGAAAATGTTTTTTATTTTTTAACATATTCTCCTTTGAGTTCGATACACTTTTCCCAACGATGTTAAATAGCTTCGATACCCGCTTTATAGTAGGAACCGTCAAGCTCCTCAAAATACCAATTTACTGCAGACTCTACCTCTTTATTGTTAGCAAATCTTTTGTCGCTGAGCCATTTTTTCAAATTCGAAAACAGAAAATAATCCGAGGGAGCCAGATCTGGCGAATAGGGTGCGTGAGGAAGCAATTCGAACTTCAACACATTGATTTTAGCCATCGCAATGACGCACGTGTGGAGTGGTGCGTTGTCGTGATGAAACAACAATTTTTTTTTCGTCAGATGGGGCCGTTTTTTCTTGATTTCATCACTCAAACGCTGCAATAAGTCTGTATACAGTCTGTCAAGTAAGAGCGTGGTCGACTTCACCGACAGGTAATAAAAGATTTTGCTCTAATTCCTTCGCAAGCCGATAGAAGAAAGCTTTGTTCTTGATGCATTGTTAACGAATATTTAGTTGTTGTTGATCTTTTGAAAAAGAATCACGTTAAACGCCATGAGTGCTAAGTACGCGTCGCGCTACGAGGCTGTGTTCCTTTGCATCCACCCGAAAGGTCCCAAAATGTCGCAATCAGCGGCTGCTAAATATATGAGAAAGTCGAAGGCATTTGTACAGAAGTGGATACAGCGATATAAAGTGGCTATAAATGTCGATGATTGGCCAGAACGTGGCTCGATAGGAAAAGTGAACAAAAAAGATGAAAAAAGAATAGTGAATCTGTTTTCGCGGAATCCTGCTTTAACACTGCGGCAAGGACAAGCAAAATTAATGGCAAAAGGTTTAGATATATCCTACAAAACTATCCAAACCCATCTTTGTACTCATCATCTAAAATGGCGCAACACAATGAAGAAGCCTCTGTTGACTGAAAAACATGTGACAAAGCGACTCGCTTGGGCGCATGAGAATATTGATAGAGATTTTGAAAATGTCATTTTTACTGATAAATGTTCTATATGGGCACGTTCTGTCCTCACGCGAGCCTGGTTAACTTCCACCAACAGGCTTGTTTAGCGGACCGTAAAACATGGAATAAAGGTGCATGTTTGGGGCTGCTTCTCAAAGCAGGGATTCGGCACTTTGCACCTCTTTACTGACAACCTAAATGCCGAGAAAATGATGAAAATCTACAAAAAGGCTTTACTGCCATCTGCCAAACGATGGTTCATCACAAAAAATGAAGATTGGATTCTGCAGGAGGACAACGATCCTAAACACCGCAGCAAGCTCTGTACTCAGTGGAAGACTCAATCTGGCATCGTTACATTGGATTGGCTGTCGCAGTCGCCCGATGCAAACCCTATTGAAAATGTGTGGGCATATATTAAACGGAAGGTTCGTGGAAGACGCACATACACTTTGAAGCAGTTGTCTTACGAAATTCGTCGGATCTGGAGATCCTTGCCACTAGAATACGCCGTCAAATTAGTAGAAAGCATGCCTCGGAGATGCCAGGCAATTATCGACGCTGGTGGTGACTGGACACATTATTGACCTAATTGCATCATTGTTTGTAATGTGTACAATGTATATATAAATATAAAAGTTTCATCAAATACATTTTTTTATAAATTAACACGACCACGCTCTTACTTGACAGACTGTAATATGCGCCGTTGATTGTTTTTCTTTTTTCGAGATAATCAATAAATATTATTCCACGCGCATCCCAGAAAACGAATGCCATGACCTTGCCAGCTGACTGAACTGTCTTTGCTTTCTTTGGAGCCGGTTCTCCCTTTTTAGTCCACTGCTTTGACTGCTCCTTGGTCTCAGGTGTAAAATGATGGATCCATGTTTCGTCCATGGTTATGAATCGACGTAAAAACTCGGTTTTATTGCTGCGAAACATTGTCAAACACTCGATGGAAACATCCTCACGTTGCTGTTTGTGCTCTATTGTGAGCAAACGCGGCACCCATCTTGCGCACAGCTTTCTCATGTCCAAATTTTCGGTCAAAATGCGATGCACAACACTTTTTGAAATGCCTGCCATGTCTGCTATCTCGCGCACTTTTAGTCGACGGTCATCCAATACCATTTTGTGGATTTTCTCAACATTTTCTGACGTAGTGACCTCACTTGGTCGACCACTGCGGTGTTCATTTTGGCAGCTCGTACGACCTCGCTTAAACTCAGCTACCCAATATTTGACCGTTGTAAACGAAGGAGCAGACTTCCCCAGAGTAGAATTCAACTCGGCTTTGATATCGGTTGGACTAAGACCTTTCAAATAAAAGTATTGTATCACATAACGATACC
The DNA here is from genome assembly GCA_949987625.1 of Chalcis sispes. Classification (NCBI taxonomy): domain Eukaryota; kingdom Metazoa; phylum Arthropoda; class Insecta; order Hymenoptera; family Chalcididae; genus Chalcis; species Chalcis sispes. Next base: position 24,980,638 of record OX465098.1, on the reverse strand, counting down.
CGATTTTTTCCATATTTACAAATTCACTGAGAGCGTTCACTTTAGATGTCTGTAAAAAAATAATAATAAACGTACCGTTATGAATTTTTCACATTAAGTTGTTGAAAGGTGGTATTGTCAATCGCAGCAATTGTTTTTTAAAACTGCCTATATTCATAAGTCTGGTCGGGTTCTTTTGGAACTACCCTCGTACTAATAAAATTAAAGTGGATAGGATAAAAGGAAATACGCCCCAGTCATTTAATGCAAAAAATATGATAGAAGACAAAATCACGGACACAAAAGCCGGAAAAATGGTAGAATTTCGATGCTATTATTCAATTTTTTTTTGAACCGGATAAAGAGTACTTTGGATGGTTTTTACGGGAACTAATTATAAATCTATTGTGTGAAGGTCCAAATCACTTTCTAGTGTTTTCGTAGTAATAAATTTATTTATTTTTCTAGATACTATTCTATGAGCCTGTTTAAAGCATAATAAACAACTTCTTAAAGCCTTAAATCAAAATTTTCAGAGGCGATTTCTTTTTTAGCGCGTAAGGCCCACCGACGTAGATCGCGATCATTAATTAAACCTCCATTAACATCAGTTTTAAAATTCTCCAATGTATATTGACAAATTCTTGCAACTTTGCCTCTATAAGTGCCGCCTTTATTAATTGTGTGGACCCAACGTTTCAGTTTACTGGTAGATATCACCCTTTCAAATCTGTTCTTAATAGTTTCAATATTTAAATTTTTCTTTTCGCCACTTCTCCAAAATTCTATGGCTTTTTGTTTTTAATTGAAATCTACTTCTTCATTATCTTCTGTACATTCATTTGTTGGTGCCTAGATAGGATCAGGAAAGTGATGTTATATTTCATCCTCGACTATTCTTGTATGATCTTTATACTCTTTCTTCTTTTTTTTATACTCTTCATGAAAATTTAGCAACTCTTCAACAATCACCTTCACCTCGTTAAATTTATCACTAGCATCTAGTAATATTTGTTGAATTTTTTCTGCTGATTAAAATTCTTTATGGTTGGTCACGCTATCTGCTATTTCTAACCTTTGGAAATATGCTAATAATAAATTTATAACATTTATAGGATTAATCCTTAGTTTTGAATCTCAAATAAAAACACTAATAATTATGAATTATTGTAATTATTAAACAATTAAAAATGTATGTAAATATACTTTGATCATTTACTTCTCAATTATAATAGCATAAAAATTTAATTGAAATAAATAAATTACAATGCGCACAATATGCAAATGCTACAGAATATATTAGAAGATTAAAAAGAATTCATAAAAGGTTTTTTTTAATCTAGTTAATTGTATGTTAAACTATATGAAATGTGAAACACTTACTTAATTTTAGTAAAAAAAAAAGTTGATTTTTAATCTTTTATATCTTTCTAATATTTTGACATTAATACTATATGTATATTAATATTACAACATAAGGAATAACGTAAGTTATATAATCAAAGAAAATAATATAAAATAAACAACAGTTATAAAAATATTCACATAATAAGTGTATATAATTAGTTTGGTTATTTATAAGAATTACTATATAACTTTTATTTATTAATGTTATATATATTCAAAAAATATTTAAGAAAATTAAAAGACTTGATAATTTTAGTTGTTACTACTATTATTGTCTTCGTAGAACTAAAAATTTTGATGTTCTGCAAGTGTAATAAGTAGAATGATTCAAGTTTTCTGCTGTGAACGTGACTGATGACTATAAATAAAACACAACACTCTATTCTAATTATCTTCAAATTATATTCTAATAATATTCTATACTTACCTGATGTTTGTTTAACTACTTATTATATAATTTTGTTCAAAAAGCAGTAACAATAATATCAGCAGTAATAATAATAATAAAAGTAATAATAATTTTATTATTATTTTTATAATGATCGTTATTTAACCATAATTATAAAAATTATGATAAGAGTAAACTCAATTGAAAAGGTAACCCAAAAGATGGTTAATGACATTTTAAAATAGAATCCAATATTATTAATTTTACTAGGATACGAAGTCTGGCTATTAAATAACAAGACTGCGCGCCGAGAGGGCGCTGTAGAGAGGTGGGGAAAAAAACGAGTAGTGCGTTGGGTATCTAGATATCTTGTCTATGCACGTACCAAAACACATTCTCGTCACTATTATTGTATTTGTGCAGTAGCGGTTTAAAACGAGCGTGTTTTTTCTCGTGGCGAAAACCATGTGTGACAAAAAACAGGAGCAGCGTATCAATCTCAAATTTCTCGTTAAATTGAAAAAAACTCCAACTGAGTGCTGTAAATTGTTACAAGAGGCCTATGGGAACGATTCTCTATCTCGTGCGCGTGTTTTTGAGTGGTGTAAGCGCTTCAGTGAGGGCCGAGTGAGCACTGAAGATGACCAACGCCCAGGTCGCCCTGTCACTGTTTTAACTCCAGAAACAGTGACCAAAATCAACCAAATTGTGCGTGCAGATCGTCGAATAAGCATCTGGATGATTGCCGAGGCTGTAAACGCCGGTAAAGAAACGGTTAGACAAATTTCACTTGAGGAATTATACATGACAAAAGTCTGTGCAAAGTTGGTGCCAAAAAACCTGATTCCTTACCAAAAGCTCTTGCGTCAACAGGTCTGCTCAGATTTCTTTAAAAGGTTAAAAAAAGATTCCGGGCTGATGGAAAACATTATTACTTGCGACGAAACGTGGATTTTTCAATACAATGTTGAAACAAAGCGGCAATTGATGCATTGGAAGACGCCTGAATCGCCCAGAAACAAAAAAGCAAGGACGTCCGAATCAAAATTCAAGGCAATGTTGATCGTTTTTTTTGACATTAACCGTATCGTGATGACTGAATGAGTTCCAGAGGGTCAGACTGTCAACCAAACTTACTATTTGTCAGTTTTGGCAACACTGCGAGAACGAGTTCGTAAGAAACAGCCCGAGTTGTGGAAGAACAACTCGTGGATTTTGCACCAGGACAACGCACCTGCCCATAATGCGCTATCTGTGAAGCAGTATTTGGCCGGTAAGCGCACTCCAGTGCTCGAACACGCGCCGTACTCGCCAGATTTAGCACTGTGCATTTTTTTTTGTTTCCGAAGATAAAATCTGCCTTGAAAGGAACCCAATTTGAGTCGATAGAAGCGATAAAGCAAAAAACGGCAGAGCTCCTAAAGGCCCTTACCAAAAAAGGCTTCCAGCACTGCTTCGATCAATGGAAAAAACGTATGAAAAGGTGTGTGGCGAGGGAAGGAGAGTATATCGAAGGGGAGCATTCGAATGTAGAATAATTTTTATAATAAAACCCTTTTTCGTAACCAGTCTCGTTATTTAATAGCCAGACCTCGTATAACAAATGCTACATTATAAGATAAAGATGATGCATAAAATTTCTATATCAAGTAACAGGCTTTTTGCCGATTGAATCATTAAAATATTCCTAATAGACTAGGAGGAATTGAAAATTTCGTTTTAGGGGTTGGTTACCCCTCTGAAGGGATGATTTTTAAATAATCCCAAGACATGTTAACTCTAGTTTTCCCCTTTTGTAAAGAAAAAATTATTTGCAATTGTTTTCATAAAATTAAAAAGTTTTGAATCAAAAAATACGTTATAAAAACTGAATTTACCCCCATTAAAATTAAGGGTTGCAAAATTATGGGATAAAAATTATATATCGTTAAAATATCACTATTAGTTTATGAGATATTTACAAAAAACGGGTTTCACCTCTTTTTTTAGGGGTCATTTTAACGCCTTAAAAGTGGAAGTTAGCCGATAAGAAAAAATACATATCCCATATTTTTTGGTGTACTTCAACCTATCCCACAACCAAAGAAGTCAATAGGTCCGGGTTGAGAACCTTTCCTTGTTAGTCTTTGAATTCGCATTTGAAGACGTTCTCGATCACATGTTATCTATACTTATTTGCTACAGCGTGCTACTTAATCACACTTGCATTACATGTACATTAGTCCCTCCAAACGTGACCTTCATAATAACCCATTGCACTCAAGGCTCTTTTCGTAAAATGTAAGTCAAGCCTAGTCTATGAAAGTATTTTCGAGAGAAATATCTTATCGCATATCGTACATAAGCAAATCGAGTTACAAAAGACTGTAGCGCCGTTCGCCAACAGCATCGCTCGAGTTGCCACTTTGAATCAGCCGGGTTCCGTATCGGTGCTGCTCGAGTGTAAAGGGTTAATGTAAGACATCGTTCAATGAGTTCCGAGACTAACCCGGAGATGGTGCTAGTAGTACCAAACTGGCCACGTTTCCATAGAGTGCGAACCTTCACATGAAACGTGTAAAAATTTCACGTCGATCGGATCACAGACAGCAGAGTTATCGAGGTTAGAGTAAAGTCATTTTGTAATTTGTTTGAAAAATGAAAAAAAGCGTGTTTCGCGTGTTGATAAAACATTGTTTTTTAATGGGTAAAAACACCGTAGAAGCCCAGCAATGGCTTAAAAACATTACCCTGACTCCTTTCCATCCAAACCAACAATTTGTCGTTGGTATGCTGAGTTTAAACGTGGTCGTACAGACACAAACGATGCGGAACGTTCGGGTAGGCCATTTGAAGCCGTTACACAGGAAAATGTAAGTGAAGTGTAGAAAATTGTAATGGAAAATCGCAAAGTGAAGGTCCGTGAGATTGCAGAAATGACACAGATATCATCTGGAAGCGTATTTACAATCCTTCATGAAAAATTGAGCATGAAAAAGGTTTTTTCTTAATGGGTGTCGCGATTGCTTCCAGTGGAACAAAAACAGCAACGACTCGACGATTCAGAGAGCTGTTTATCGCTATTTACTCGCAATAAAAAGGATTTCCTGCGTTGATACGTGACCATGGATGAAAGATGGATACATCATTTCACTTCGGAGTCGAATCGGCAATCATCTGAGTGGCGCATGGCTGGCGAAAGCCGCCTAAAGCGTCCAAAAACGCAGCAGTCTGCTGGCACAGTCATGGCGTCTGTTTTTTGGGATACACATGGCGTGATTTTCATTGATTACCTGGAAATAGGTAAATCGATCAACAGTGATTATTATATTGACTTGTTGGTACGTTTGAAGGAGGAGATCGCAGCAAAACGACCGCACATGAAGAAGAAAAAAATCCTTTTTCACCAAGACAATGCACCATGCCACAAGTCCATGAAAAAAATGGCAAAATTAAACGAATTGGGCTTTGATTTGCTTCCCCACCCCCCGCATTCGCCAGATTTAGCCATCAGCGACTACTGGCTCCTTGCTGATCTCAGAAAAATGCTCCAGAGAAAAAAATTTGGGTCGAATGAGGAGGTCATTGCCAAAACTGAAGCCTATTTTGAAGCAAAGGATAAATCCTTTTATAAACATGGTATAGAAATGTTGGAAAGGCGTTGGAAAGATTGTATCACTCTAAAAGGAGATTATATTGATGAATAAAAATGATTTTTGAAAAAAAATGTTGTTTTCGTTGTTAGTCTCGAGACTTATTGAACGATGTGTTATGTAGCCTGCTTCACGTAGCTTATCAATAATCGAATGAATTTCATTTGTGTTACTTTTATTGCCAGCTGATGATTTGACTATGAATAAACGAAGACGAGCGACTAAGTCATTGGGATCGTCCCACTAGATATAATCAACAAACGTATTTTTTCTAGCATCTTTGTATCACGCTAAACCGCTACCTTCAACGCGTTTGCAGAGTAATGTATCAAAGAATAGAGAAATATAATATTTGTACTTATTATTGGGTGTACAACTTTGCTTCTGCCGTTTTTTTCTGAAATTCGAGGCTTTATTGTAAAAAACTGGTTATACATTTATGATTTAAAGTGTTGTCCATCGCTGACCTCTACTTTCTACCATCTTTCGGGCAGCATACGAATCTCGCGTTGAAAAAACTGGTCATCTTTTGAATCGATCTACGAATTGATTCAATTTTTTACTTTTTCATAAGACCGGAATTGCTGGTCAGCCAGGCCGTGTGTCATTAATCAAAACAAGTGCTAGTCCAAGGGAGCAACGTCTAGAAAATACGGCGGGTGGGGCAGGACTTCCCATTTTAAAGTTGCCAAGTATGTCTTGACCACTTTTGCAACATGGGGTCAAGCATTGTCATGCTGTAAAATCACTTTATCATGTCTCTCGTTATATTGCGGCCGTTTGTCTTTCAATGCTTGGCTCAAACGCATTAATTGCGTTCGATAACGATCGCCTGTGATTGTTTCAGTCGGTTTTAACAACTCATAATACACTACGCCGAGCTGATCCCACCAAATACTGAGCATGACCTTGGAACCGTGAATATTCGGTTTGGCCGTCGACGTGAAAGCATGGCCGGGATATTCCCATGATTTTCTGCGCTTGGGATTATCGTAGTGAACCCATTTTTCGTCCCCAGTCACAATGCGATGCAGAAATCCCTTCCGTCTTTGCCTTGCAAGCAGCTGTTTACAAACACACAAACGCCGTTCAACATCTCTCGGCTTCAACTCGTAGAGCACCCAATTTCCTTGTTTCTGAATCATTCCCATGACTCTCAGACGTTTTGAAATGGCTTGTTGCGTCACTCCCAACGATCCTGCCAATTCTTGTTGCATTTGACACGAGTCTTGATCAAGTAATGCCTCTAATTCTGCATCTTCGAAAACCTTCTTTCTTCCACCGCCATGCTGGTCTTCGACGTTAAAATTGCCGTTCTTGAAGCGTTGAAACCACTCTCGGCACGTTTTTTCACTAATAGCGGCCTTACCATAGGTATTTAAGAGCATTCGATTAGCCTTAGTCGCAGATTTCTTTATATTAAAACAGAAAACTAAAACCTCCCGCAAATGACGAGAATTTGGCTCGTAAGCTGACATGTTTAATCGAGAATAACTTTATGATGCAGACACAAATCGACTAATATTTCGATGGCGTTATGTTTACAAATATCTAAGCTTATTGTATGACATCTATGATCTATATATTTCAACTACCACTTACCGCTACAGCCATCTATTGCAAAACGGCGGAAGCAAAGTTGTACACCCAATACTTCTTGAGTATCTTACTCAATTGTTTTTGTCGTATTCTATTTTAAACGCGTTTGTCATCTCGATAATTTCACGATAATTTTTCATATCGTTAGCCGTTAGAATCGCCAATTTCTTGTATTTGAAATTAAATACTTTTCATGAAGTGGATCTTTTTCACCTTCATTTTCACTAGCTGTTTTAAACAGCAGTTTTAACTTCGCATTCTGTAATGTTGTATTAACTACTATACTGTCTAGCTCATCTTTATTATTACTCTCACTATTATTATGATCTTTACTCTTCTTCCGTTGCTGACTGTCTTGTGGTAGTTCTCGTTTTCCGCTAATATTAACATGTTTTTCTAGAGGCTTTGTAATAGGCTTAAAAGTATCGCTCACAATTTTTACAAAGCCAGCCTTCTTTTGCAGTCTATACTTCTGCTTAATCAAATTTTTCGCCTTGACAACTTGAATAAGGATTTTTTTTCGCGTTTAATGTTATTCATTTTGCCACTAGATATATACTAACTTTAATTAATGAAAGTGTGCCTTGTTTATAAGAAATCAGTCACAACCCCTTCTATTTCAACAATTATTCAGTGCTCTCTCTTTATCGATAACAAGAAATCGATATTTATCATCATTTCATCAGACGAAGCACAAATCTCTAACTTGCGTATACGACATGTCTGTATTGACATGATTATTGTATCCGTATCTTAAATTCATATCGTCTTATCGAAAAAGAATCAGTAAATTAACATTATCTCGTATTAGATGTTTCAGAATACGTGCGTAAGATTGACATAGGTAAAAGCAGTCCACATTTTTATGCCTACTTATTCAAAAGAAATTTTTGATATTATTTTGTTTTGTTCAGGTTATAACATTGAAGTTTACATTTGAGTATGGAAGTACGTCTTTCAACAATATTACTGCATTATGATCTTCGAATGCAAAGTATCGAATGTTATTTATCTGTTTCAAGAGTAATATGAAAAATTTAATAAATAATAATAAGAGTAAGCAGTGGAATAGTTTTCTCACAATTTGATGGACCGCAAAATACAGCTCTAATATTATTGGGAAGTAGTTCTCCATGACGCTTTTATTATTGCCGCCTTACTAGACTGACAATTTTATCACTGGTAACTTGTCGTTTTGCTCCTCAAATTCCATAATAAATGTTCGATATCTTGTATAAAACTGATATCAATACATAAATACAGCATACTTATTAGGTGCGCAACTAAGTTTCCGCTGTTTGACAATAGATGGCTCCAGCAGTAACACATCGTTCAATAAGTCCCGAGACTAACAACGAAAACAACATTTTTTTTCAAAAATCAATTTTATTTATCAATATAATCTCCTTTTACAGTGATAAAATCTTCGCAACGCCTTTTTAACATTTCTATACCATGTTTATAGAAGGATTTATCCTTTGCTTCAAAATAGGCTTCAGTTTCGGAAATGACCTCCTCATTCAAGCCAAATTTTTTCCCTGGAGCATTTTTTTGAGATCAGCAAAGAGCCAGTAGTTGCTGGGGGCTAAATCTGGCGAATACGAGGGGTGGGGAAGCAAATCAAAGCCCAATTCGTTTAATTTTGCCATTGTTTTCATGGACTTTTGGCATGGTGCATTGTCTTGGTGAAAAAGGACTTCTTTCTTCTTTATGTGCGGTCGTTTTGCTGCGATCTCCTCCTTCAAACGTACCAATAAGTCAGTATAATAATCACTGTTGATCGATTTACCTTTTTCCAGGTAGTCAATGAAAATCACGCCATGTGTATCTCAAAAAAAAAGACGCCATGACTTTGCCAGCAGACTGCGGCGTTTTTGGACGCTTTGGGCGGCTTTCGCCAGCCGTGCGCCACTCAGATGATTGCCGATTCGACTCTGGAGTGAAATAATGTATCCGTGTTTCATCTATGGTGACGTATCGACGCAGAAAATCCTTTTTATTGCGAGTAAATAGCGATAAACAGCTCTCTGAATCATCGACTCGTTGCTGTTTTAGTTCCACTGAAAGCAATCCCGGCACCCACTTGGAAAAAATCTTTTTCATGCTCAATTTTTTATGAAGGATTGTAAATAGGCTTCCAGATGATATCTGTGTTATTTCTGCAATCTCACGGACCTTCACTTTGCGATTTTTTATTACAATTTTCAACACTTTACTGACCTTTTCCTGTGTAACGGCTTCCAATGGCCTACCCAAACGTTCCGCATCGTTTGTGTTCGTACGACCACGTTTAAACTCAGCATACCAACGACAAATCGTTGGTTTGGATGAAGAGGAGTCCGGGTAATGTTTTTCAAGCCATTGCTGGGCTTCTACAGTGTTTTTACTCATTAAAAAACAATGTTTTATCAACACGCGAAACTCGCTTTTTTCCATTTTTCAAACTAATTACAAAGTGACTTTACTGTCACCTCGATAACTCTGCTGTCTGTGATGCGATCGACGTGAAATTTTTTCACGTTTCATGTAAAGGTTCGCACTCTATGGAAACTTGGCCAGTTTGGTACTACTAGCACCATCTCTGGGTTAGTCTCAGGACTTATTCAACGATGTGTTAATTACAGGGAAAGTGACGTACCCGCCGACGAGCCTTGAGTCGGTTGTGGCGTGGTAACTCGCTTTGATTACCCACCGCGTGCTGAATGTTGAATTTTTCTGCTTCTCTCCTTCTGACTTTCTTCTTTCTACTTATTCTTTCTTTCGCACTCGTGTTTCTAATTCGCCATATTTTGGACTAATAATACTCTCTCGCGATTTTGTCCTACGTTCTTTCTACGCCAATTTGTCCGCTGAAAGTTGTACGGTGGGAGTCATTTAATACTTGCTCCCTATTCTCTGCCGGCATCGCAAGCCTCCAGCCTTCTTCCCTGTCAATAGGATCCAACAATGGATTCTTTTTATATTGATATGACCTACCCTCTTCTAACTGCCAATTTGGATACTTAAAGGTGAACTTCCTTACTTTTGCTGTCATCTTCGAATATTGCGAATTCTCAGTCGCTTTGAATGCTGCTACATATTCGAATTTATTCTCATATTTCTTTGATAGTGCGCCCGGGTCGTGGTTCAACGCAACTTCCGATGCACTATTCCTCAATTCCACATCTGCATTTCTAATGTCCTTTTTGCTAATCATTCCTTTTTAATATTGTGCTAATCGCTTCTACAAATTGCGCAGTCACTTATGATCAATATGGTCAGTAATAGCTGTAAAATGGTATCCTTCTAGTTATAGTTAAAGCTTCAAAATCAATAACAAACTCTTTTTCGGTTATCGTATAATTTCTCTCTGCCGGCGTCAATACTCTATTGACATATATCTACAGCTCCTGGATCGGATGCTGGCAGAGGAGCCAGCGACGCTAGGGTGTACGGATTGGATCGAGCATGGAATCGACGTTGGCGATGCTTGACCGATCAAGCAGAGAGCATATCCGTACTCTTTGAGAATCCAAGATGGATGCCCAGACGTAGAAGTTGCTGGAGGGCAGCATCATTAAGCCATCACATAGCGGCTGGTCAAGCCCAGTCATTATGATCAAGAAAGCGAATGGCAAATACATATTCTGCATTGACTTCAGAAAGGTTTATGCAGTATCAAGGCCGGATGCTTATCCACGGCCAAGGATGAATAGCATCCTGCGCAAGCTGCATAGGGTGAGATAAATTTCGAAGATGAACCTGAGCAGCACCTATTATTAAATACGGCTGAAGCAGGAGTCGAGGCCGCTTACGACATTTACTGTGCCCGGACTCAGACTCTTCCAGTTCACGAGAATGCTGTACGGGCTGCGCTGGTGCGACCTTCCACCAACAAGTTTAAGACGCAATCGAGCACCCGGTGCAACGCTCAACCGCAAGAAGAGCGCGTTCTGCCAGGGCAAGGCAAAAGACCTCGGGATGCTGGTGAATCAGGGAGGCTTTCGCCTAGATTTAGCCAAAGTCGGTCTAAGGATCACTTCTTAGCACCCAAGAATCAGCGACAGGTTCTTAGGCACTGCCAATTCCTAATGGATTTAGTCACGATCATTGAACCGCTCATGTGTAGTTTGAGCCAACAAAAAGTTTATTTCACATTTAGAGGGCTACGAATTTAGAGTCATAACTGACTATAGCAGCCTCCGCTAGCTCAGGATCCTCAACAATCTAGCCGAAAGGCTGGCGCGGTGGGCCTTCAAGTTGCAAGGCCAGCGCTTTTTCATCGAACACCGGAAAGCGACACTCGCTCACGTGCCCGATGCTCTTTCACACGGATGTTTAAAGAAGAAGAGGGGCTGGCCATAGCGGCACTGAGCTGAGCAGAAGGTATTAAAGATGAGCGGTGCCTGCAACGGCTTAAAGAAATGCAAAAGGAGCCCTTGAAGCATTCCCGCTTGATGGTGATTGGAGTTATATAAATGGGACCCCAACCCAAGCATCGTCGAAAAGTCGTCGTTCCAACAGAATGGAGGAAGCAGATCCTTTGAGAGGCCTCGATGACTCCACGCCTGGTCATCTTGGCCGCAAGAAAACATACGTCACGCAGTAGTACTACTCACGGGACGGCGGACACTTGTGAGGATCCAACTTCACGCACTTCCCAATAAAAGGGGCTGCGGCTAGAGAGCCTCAGCCGCTATGCTGCCCGCACCAGGGGCCGAAAGAGCCCTGGAAACGGGCTAAGAAAGCCAATGAGGACGCTCGTGGCAAAACTCCGTGCGCCTCCCTACTATCGAAGGAAAAGGAGCCAGCTAAGGATGCGTGCGGCGCTAATCTGCGCACCTCCCGCCAATCACCGTCGACCGGCTCTCCGAAAGAGTAGGAAGCCACAGAGGCGCTCGTGGTAAAGGCCACGCGCGCCAACGACGCAGCGTAAGCGTGTTTGCAGGCACTACACGAAAAGGCAGCCCGATGAAGCACAAAAGCCGGCAACGACCTCCAATGACGAATTAACGCGACGGACGCCACGCTGACCCTCTGCGCGCAGAGGGTCAGCGTTGCGTCCGTCAGAAGGCTTCGCAGTGAAGGATGCCGATTGGGAACGACGCTGTCAGCGTTGGGTGGCCCTCCGACAGAAGGAGGATGAGCGCCAGCGGGAGACAGAGTCGCAGCAGGCCCAGCAGGACCAAAAGGCGGCGGAGCGATCCAAAGAGGAGAAACTCCAGAGGCTCCAATTAGAAATGGAGCGACTCGCCGCCCGCGACACTGAGTGGGTAAAGACGGCCAAGTCTCGGGCCAAGATTGCCAAGCATCAGGCCCAGAAAGCGCGACAAATCGAGGGAGCATGTCGCGCCAAGGCGACGACGCCCTGGTGCTTAATGTGTGGGCACGAGGGCGTCAAGAAGAGCTGCCAGTGCCGGCGCCTCCACGAGCACTGGAAATTCAAGAAGCTCTGGTAGTAAAAAACCAGGACCTTCCGCTGACTAGGAACCCTGGCAGCAGAAGCCAGGGCCTCCCTTCTAAAGTTACCAAGATACTATGTACCTGACTAGCACCAAATAAATTTTATGTTTTTTAGTGAACTGGTGTATTATAATTCGGTAACCTTATCCTAACCTAAATTTAGAGCGAGCGGTTAAAATAGCTGCCAATCAAGGCTTAGCAGCGACTGGGGAAGGGGTGTGACATGAGAAATTAGGCCACCTGCCATGCGGTAAATGTGAGTTCGTGGCACAACTACACGCGGCGCTATCGATTACCGAATCGATAGTGCAGCGCGAAAATCGATACCAGCAACGCGAGACGGGAAAGTGGGGAGCCTTCTTCATGTTTTTCGCCGGTTCATGAACGCACGTGAGGAAAGGAAAATACACGCTATTTCGACGATTTTGTGTGATTTGGAATTCAGCGATCTTAATAAAACAGTAAGTGGCCACTTAAGTAGTTTGCGTGCCTGCTCGTGAAGTAACCACTACGCAAGCGTTAGTTGATTGATTTACTAACCATTGCGTAGCGTGAGTGAGGGGTTAGCTTTTACTCACCCATAGCAGTGTCCGTGTATGTGCATGCGTAGTCTCTCGGTTGTCCACTAATGGCCGCGAACAACTTGCTGACCAGCCTGCGAGCATAAAGGCTGGCTCACAGGCCTTGCTATGTTTACATAGCAAGGCGAGTGACGGACACGCTTGCGCAGCGCGGGTTCCGAAACGTTTTAGATTCAATCGTAGATAGCTTTTATCATCTCTAACTTAATAACCGTAGACTGTGCAGAACGCGTGCGAGTTTCAATTTATTTCTTCACTTCCAGCATCCCATTCACGAACAACGCCACTTTCGCAGGTGTGTGAACCTTCTGTTATAGCCGCCATTGGGTCTTACATAAAGGCCTTCACATTACAGAAAGTAAGATCCGAGAAGAATCCTATGTTGTAAACGGATCAATACTGCACGCAAGTGTCATTGCACGACAGCTAACTTCCCTCAGCACTCAAGGCCGCGTCACGAAGATTTGCATCCGATGCAGTGCGCACGTGCAAGAGAGAGAGAGAGAGAGATAGAGAGAGAGAGAGTCGCGCACGTACACCTAACATCCTATAACAACCAATAACTTCCATAACTTTGTTACGGTAAAAATTTAAATATGGTATTTAACTTTCTTTTTCTTATATTAAGTGCGCAACTAAGTTCCCGCTGTTTGCCAATAGGTGGCTCCAGCAGTAAGTGCTTGTCGATTTCGATGTCCAAAACGTTATGAAGCAAGCCTAGACATATGGTAAACAAATCGCTTTGGCACATTAGGAATTTTTTTTTGGCGTTATATACTTTGGTTGTGTGAAAATGTCTCATTTTGTATCAAACAGTCGTCATTTGCTTTTCTCCTTTCTTTTAAGAAAACAGCGGCTGAAGCACATCCGGAGCTCCAAAACATTTACGGAAATGCTGCTCTAAGTGAACAACGTGCAGTGATTGTTTCCGTCGGTTCAAAGACTGTGATTATGATATTGACATCCTCCCGCGTTAAGGAAGGCCAAAAACCTTCGGAGTACATATACATGCGTTGGGCATGATTCAAAAGCAGCGAACTTAGAGTCCTTATGATTTCAAGCTAAGGGATGTTGAGCATCATTCTTTCGCCTGTGAACAACTGCTCCAGAGTCAAAAAAGAAAGGATTTTCTTCATCGCATCGTGACAGGTGATAAAAAATGGATTCATTACAACAACCCCAAGAGAAGAAAGTCATGGGAACTGCCCGGTTATGCTTCTTTGTCGTCGGCTCGGCCCAATATTCACGCTGCGAAGGTCATGATGTGTATTTGGTGGAACCAGGTCGCTGTTATTTATTATGAGCTGCTGAAACCAAACGAAACCATCACTGACAAAGAAAGGTTCTCAACCCGAACCTATCAATTTCTTTGGTTCTGGGATATGTTAAAGTATATCAAAAAATAAAAGACATGGGTTTTTTCTTATCGGCTAACTTCTACTTTTAAGGGGTTAAAATAATTCCTACAACGAGGGGTGAAAATAGTCTTTTGTAAATATCTCATAAACTAATAATTATAATTTAACGATTCGAACGGCAAAGAACTTATTATTTAATATAGAAATTTACACCATAATCATCCCATAATTTTGCAACCCTTAATTTTTATGGGGGTAAATTCAGTTTTTATAACGTATTTTTCGATTTAAAACTTCCCGAATTTTATGAAAATAATTGCAAATAATTTTTTTTTTACAAAAATGGAAGACTTAAACTGACGTTTTGGGGTTTTTTAAGAATCATCCCTCCAAAAGGGTAACCAAACCCCTAAAACGAAATTGTAATTTCCTCCTAGTCTATTAAGAATATTTTAACGATTCGAACGGCAAGAAACTTGTTATTTAATGTAGAAATTTACACCATAATTTTTATTCCATAATTTTGCAACCTCTAATTTTTATGGGGGTAAATTCAATTTTTATAACGTATTTTTCGATTTAAAATTTTCCGAATTTTATGAAAATAATTGCAAATATATTTTTTTTTCAAAAGTGGAAGACGAAAGTTGACGTGTCTTAGGATTTTTTAAAAATCACCCCTTCAGAGAAGTAACCAACCCCTAAAACGAAATTTTTAATTCCTCCTAGTCTATTAGGAATATTTTAATGATTCAAACAGCACAAAACTTGTTATTTGATATAGAATGTAACGTCAGTACACGACCTTCGTTTGTTTTTCGTGTCAGCCGATAAGTTTCTTCTTTGCCTTTCCTGCTACGATAAAGCCCTCCACAACCTACGCGATGCACTCTCCACTGACATAGACTGTTGTGACAATTAACCTAAACTCAAACCAAGACTTAAATAGCCGCTCTCGTAAGACTCCATTTGACTTCGATGCAATTTTTTGCAAACAGTCACACACAAGTCATAAAAATCATGCAAACTACAGCTGAAAATAATGTTCTTCTTTCTAAGTCGGTCAATACGAATTTGATTGATATTCGATATACAAATATTTGCAAAGTAATTTTTTCTTGAATAAATATCTATAGCGTAATTTGGGACATCGCGCAATAACCTGAAATGTCACGAATTCCTCTTGTAAAACCCTTATAATAATTTTTTTATGTAATTAATTAGTTACATGAAAATTTTTAAATAAATAATTAACTTAAATTAATAGGCCAATGTTCAACTATTACATGCATCTATCTTGAAAACTTTCTTCTAGTTAAATTTTAATTTATACGGCTATTATTCGGCGACAATTCAACTATCCTATTTATTATTATTTCACTATTTTATAGTGAATATTTATTATTATTATACTATTTTAGTTATTATATATCTTTAATAACTGTCTGCGACATGCGTTTTTATAGAAATAGTTGCATTTTGTAATTAAAATTAATTCTTCGATTAACTCCTTACAGAACAATTATTTCCATATTATTACTGGTAATTCCAATATTAATTTACAATTGCATTAGCGTATTGTATATCTATTAAATAACTCTTTGAAAATAAAGTAAACCAAATAAGTACTTCTCCAACTGTCCATTAATTAAAAATTTATAACTTTAAAGAATGATTATTTAAACTATTATTCTACAATAATTTCTTTTTTTGTAATTAAAAATCACTCGTGTCCATAGTAGCAATCTTTTTATTATTTAAATAATCATTCATTATCTAAAAATCATTATGTAAATTAATCACCTAAAATGCGACGAAAAACTTCGTTCTTTTTTGTAATACGCGTTAAATTTTAAATGGCACTCAATCATACAATTTAAATTAACATAATTCTATTATAAATAGCAAATAATCAACCTATGTGAAAATTCCGCAAAACTGGATTATCTCTCTCTCTAATTCTCGCTCCCCCCCCCCCCCCCCTCGGACCAAGAAGCTCGCCAGGAAGAGGGGGCCCGAAAAACTTGCCCTCCCACAAATTGTCAAACATTGCGAGATAGCTTCTCCGACGTGTTTAAATACAGCGCAAAATTTTTACCAAGGGCAGACCTCAGGCAGCACTCGAGGAAAACATTACTACGGATCATATACACAAGCAGACTTCAAGCAGCACTAGAGGGAAACATTACTAAGAAATTATCTATACAATTACAAGGAAGCAGCTACGAAACAACTACGACAAGCAGACTATTCAATTTCTCAAATAAATGAAAATAAGACGACGAGCCGTCAGCCACAGCAACAGGAAGACAGAGAAAGGGAGGGAGAGAGGAAGAGGGAGAAATAGAGAGGGGGAGAGGGAGAGTGAGGGAGAGAGAGGACAGGGAGAGATAGGGCAGAAAGAGAGAGGGAAGGGAGAGAGAGGGAGGGGGGGTGGAGAGAGGAAGAGAAGGAAGGAGAGAGAATTTATCACAGCAAAATACAAAATCAATAAAAAGTGAGTTTACATTTAAATCTTGTATGGTATATTTAGTTTTCTATTTCTTCTCTATACTCTTATCTATTCTATATACTCCCAAAGATAGACTTAGCCTGAGTTTCGGCTAACTACCTTTTACCTAATATCACATCGGTTAGGTTCTTATCCAGAGCGGCGTAGCTGGCCTGAGTTGCGGCCTAGACGTGCGTTCAGTCCCTAACTACACCACCGCATCCTCAAAAGAAAGAAGAGGTAAAGCTTTGAATCTCCTTCGCCATCCCAAGCCCGTAAGCTTGACTGCTTAGGCTCAAAAGAGGCAACTACGAGTTTGCGTTACTCAAATTAACGCATGGTGGTGTTGCAACCGACGTCACAAGAAATTTCTTGCATAATTTTATCCCCGTAGTATTATACCAGATCATTTTTATCTAATAATGTAGCACTCGTTATTTTTATTTGGATTAATTATATTTTTATTGTATTCCATGGTACTTCTTTTATCAAATACAAATAGATTTTAAAATCACTTATCTTACGAGGTCTGGCGATTAAATAACGAGACTGCGCGCCTAGAGGGCGCCGTAGAGGGGTGGGGAAAAAAACGAGTAGTGCGTTGGGTATCTAGATATCTTGTCTATGCACGTACCAAAACACGTTCTCGTCACTATTATTGTATTTTTGCAGTAGCGGTTTGAAATGAACGTGTTTTTTTCTCGTGTCCGTTTTTTAAATTGAAAAAAACTCCGACTGAGTGCTGTAAATTGTTGCAAGAGGCCTATGGGGACAATTCTCTATCTCGTGCACGTGTTTTTAAGTGGTATAAGCGCTTCAGTGAGGGCTGAGTGAGCACTGAAGATGACCAACGCCCAGGTCGCCCTGTCGCTGTTTTAACTCCGGAAACAGTGACCAAAATCAACCAAATTGTGCGTGCAGATCGTCGAATGAGCATCCGGATGATTGCCGAGGCTGTAAACGCCGATAAAGAAACGGTTAGACAAATTTTACACGAGGAATTACACATGACAAAAGTCTGTGCGAAGTTGGTGCCAAAAAACCTAACTCTTGATCAAAAGCTCTTGCGTCAACAGGTCTGCTCAGATTTCCTTGAAAGGTTAAAAAAAGATTCCGGACTGATAAAAAACATTATTACTTGCGACGAAACGTGGATTTTTCAATACGATGTTGAAACAAAGCAACAATCGATGCATTGGAAGACGCCTAAATCGCCCAGAATCAAAAAAGCAAAGATGTCTAAATCAAAATTCAAGGCAATGTTGATCGTTTTTTTCGACATTAACGGTATTGTGATGACTAAATGGGTTCTAGAGGATCAGACTGTCAACTAGACTTACTATTTGTCAGTTTTGGCAACACTACGAGAACGAGTTCATAAGAAACGGCCCGAGTTGTGGAAGAACAACTCGTGGATTTTGCACCAGGACAACGCACCTGCCCATAATGCGCTATCTGTGAAGCAGTATTTGGCCGGTAAGCGCACTCCAGTGCTCGAACACGCGCCGCACTCGCCAGATTTGGCACCGTGCGACTTTTTTTTGTTTCCGAAGATAAAATCTGCTTTAAAAGGGACCCGATTTGAGTCGATGGAAGCGATAAAGCAAAAAACGGCAGAGCTCCTAAAGGCCCTTACTAAAGAAGACTTCCAGCACTGCTTCGATCAATGGAAAAAACGTATGGAAAGGTGTGTGGCGAGGGAAGGGGAGTATATCGAAGGGGAGCATTCGAATGTAGAATAATTTTTATAATAAAACCCTTTTTCGTAACTAGTCTCGTTATTTTATAGCCAGGGACTGTATAATACATCCCTGTAACTAGGGATTTAGTTAGAATAATAATATTTACGTATTATTATAATACATTATTGATTATACATTAGTAGTTACAGCTACGTAATTTTATTTTTCAAAGTTTTGACAATAATGATAATCTTTATAAAAAAGTTTAAAATACAATGATTTTTTACAACAACCACAACGTACAATAGCAATATTTGTACAGCCTTCTATTTCGCAGTTTGTACTGCAAGAATCTCCAAAACTAAAATGAACAGGATTATCAAATTCATGAGATTTTATATCGATGTAACAACTTTTATACCAGGAATATTTAAAGAAATTCGTATATCTTGGTAACGAAAGCTGGTTGTGGACTAAAGATTGAAGTTTAATTATGTTATTTCTTAAATGTAAATTTAAATCATAATCCATTAAAATCACGTTATCGGAAAATTGTCGAACAGAGCTCTTCCAGATGCGAAATCTATATACATCAAGCAGTTGTATTTTTCCTGTTGTTCCTGCTAGTATCCTTTTGATATTAACAATTTTATTTTCTGGCGTCGTTTCTCCTACAACTGTATCACAGTGCCCACTCCAAGAATCAAGTACTAGTACAGAGTAATGACCTACATTTGGATAAAATACTTTTTTCAACCAAATCTTATAAAGGTCTGTAATTCAAACATTAATGCATAAAATTATTCAGTATCACATCGTATAAAATATTTATCACGTTATTTATTATCGCATTGCATAGAAGTGGTTTGAAATATGCTTACTTGTAGTTAATTTTCCAGACTTAGATGTTTTTACGTATACGTTTTCTGGTCTAAATAAATTAGCTTCTACAATAGGACCAAATTGACCACTCTGTTCTTTTAAGACTATAAAAAGTGGTGATAGTAATTGCCCCACAGCTGATATAAGTAAGTGGTTGTATGATGTAACTGTGTGTTGTTGATGAAACAGACGGTACCAAGCATTGTACTTGTTTTTCTCCTTCAACTGCTAATGTTCTTACAAAATGCATTTCTAATTGGAATCCACTCTGATCTGAATTATATAAATTCTGAATTCCAATCGTTGGTACACACGATTTAACGTCAGCAACAAATGCATCTGCTTTTGTGTAAAAGTCTATATCACTTTCTAGTGTTTTTCTAGTAATAAATTTATTTATTTCTCTAGATACTATTCTATGAGCCTGTTTAAAGCGTATTATTATATTATTATATTAACTAACTTTTTGAAGCCTTGAATCAAAAATCCATGAATAATTACAACTCCTTTAACACCAGTTTTAAAATTATCTAATGTATTTTGACAAATTCTTGCAACTTTGTCTCTATAGGTGCTGCCTTTATTCATTGTGTGGGCCCAACGTTTCAGTTGACTAGTAGATATCACCTTTTTAAATCTGTTCTTAATAGTTTCAATATTTAAAGTTTTCTCTTTGCCACTTCTCCAAAATTCCACGGCTTTTTGTTTTTAATCGAAATCTGCTTCTTCATTATCTTCTGTACATTCATTTGCTGGTGTCTGGATAGGATCAGGAAAGTGATGTTGTATTTCATCCTCGACTATTCTTGCATCATGGTCTTTATACTCTTCATGAAAATCTAGCGACTCTTCAACAATCATCTCCACCTCGTTAAATTTATTATTAGCATCTAGTAATATTTGTTGAATTTTTTCTGCTAATTAAAATTCTTCATGATTGGTCACGCTACCTGGTATTTCTAACGTTTGAAAATATGCTAGTAATAAATTTATAATATTTATAGGATTAATTCTCATTTTTAAATCTAAAATAAGAACACCAGTAATTATGAATCATTGTAATTATTGAACAATTAAATATGTATATAAAGTTACTTTGATCATTTACTTCTCAATTATAATAGCATAAAAATTTAATTGAAATAAGAAATAAATTACAATTTACACAATATGCAAATGCTAAATAATATAGTAAAAGATTAAAAAGAATTCATAAAAGGTTTTTTTTTATCTTGTTAATTATATGTTAAACCATATGTAATATGAAACATTTACGAGGGTAGTCCCAAAAGAACCCGACCTGACTTATGAATACAGGTAGTTTTACAAAAACAATTGCTGCGATTGACAATACCACCTTTCAACAACTTAATGTGGAAAATTCATAACGGTACGTTTATTATTATTTTTTTACAGACATCTAAAGTGAACGCTCTCAGTGAATTTGTAAATATGGAAAAAATTGGGTATCGTTATGTGATACAATACTTTCATTTGAAAGGTCTTAGTCCAACCGATATCAAAGCCGAGTTGGATTCTACTCTGGGGAAGTCTGCTCCTTCGTTTACAACGGTCAAATATCTGGTAGCTGAGTTTAAGCGAGGTTGTACGAGCTGCCAAGATGAACACCGCAGTGGTCGACCAAGTGAGGTCACTACGTCAGAAAATGTTGAGAAAATCCACAAAATGGTATTGGATGACCGTCGACTAAAAGTGCGCGAGATAGCAGACATGGCAGGCATTTCAAAAAGTGTTGTGCATCGCATTTTGACCAGAAATTTGGACATAAGAAAGCTGTGCGCAAGATGGGTGCCGCGTTTGCTCACAATGGAGCACAAACAGCAACGTGAGGATGTTCCCATCGAGTGTTTGACAATGTTTTGCAGCAATAAAGCCGAGTTTTTACGTCGATTCATAACCATGGACGAAACATGGATCCATCATTTTACACCTGAGACCAAGAAGCAGTCAAAGCAGTGGACTAAAAAGGGAGAACCGGCTCCAAAGAAAGCAAAGACAGTTCAGTCAGCTGGCAAGGTCATGGCATCCGTTTTCTGGGATGCGCGTGGAATAATATTTATTAATTATCTCGAAAAGGGAAAAACAATCAACGGCGCATATTATGCAGCCTTATTGCAGCGTTTGAGTGATGAAATCAAGAAAAAACGGCCCCATCTGACGAAAAAAAAATTGTTGTTTCATCACGACAACGCACCAGTCCACACGTGCGTCATTGCGATGGCTAAAATCAATGAGTTGAAGTTCGAATCGCTTCTTTACGCACCCTATTCGCCAGATCTGGCTCCCTCGGATTATTTTTTTTTTCCGAATTTGAAAAAATGGTTCGGCGGCAAAAGATTTGCCAACAATGAAGAGGTAGAGTCTGCGGTTAATAGGTATTTTGAGGAGTTTGACGGTTCCTACTATAAAGTGGGTATCGAAGCTATTAAACATCGTTGGGAAAAGTGTATCGAACTGAAAGGAGAATATGTGTATGTTGAAAAATATAAAACGTTTTCGCAATTTTTTACTGTTTTCTTTGTCGGGCTGGGTACTTTTGGGACTGCCCTCGTACTTACATAAAAGCTTCTGCACCGTATCTTCCTTCCCATTTTGTTACTAGCTAAACATTAATTCTTTTTCGCACATTCTCTAGTTTTTTCATACACAGCATTATTTAATAGTTCGTAAGGACTTTTTTTGGAATCATTTTTAGCTTTTTGTCTCATTTTACTATTAAAGTCGATATACTCGTATACTTCAGCCCATTAACTCCCAAATTCAAGGAAATTTTTTACTAACTTTGACGTGTTACCAAACTAATTTATAATTAATATTTTCAATGAAACTTAATTGTCGACTACTTATTGGGTCGCTCTTTTAAACCTCGAGGTTAAAATTCGTCTATCTCATCAGGAAAATTAAATATGGCAACTTTTTTCCGAGAAGGCACGAAAATTTTCGTGTTTTTTTTGTTTCAAAGGTCGATTTCATATCTAGATTTTTAAGTAATCTTCAATGTTACTCCATAAATAGTGCAAATGGATCTTGCAATATAAGATAGAGCTTATATGAAAACTCGAAATTCAAAATGGCACCCTCAAAATTGCGGATATTTATGAAAAACTGGAAAAACATTTCTTTTTTTTGATTACGCCAATAAAAAAGTTTCTTTCACAAGTTTTAAAACTCGAACGCTAAATTATCATTATTTAGCTTACTTTTTGTAGTAAACTTGAAATTCAAGATGGCGGATTCTAAATGGCGGACAAGGAAATTTTTTAACAGCACATGTTTCGCTCTAAAACATAGTTATGTATCGAGGGGTTTTCGGGGTCGCTGAATATGAAAAGAAAGTTAAATTTTTATTCAGCAGTATCCAAAACGGCGGATTCAAAATGATGAACGTAGACATTTTTAAAAAGCTCATATTTTGCTCTGAATTCATTCACTCGGGGGTTTTTGAGGTTGCTGAACATAATAATATCGTTAAATTTCATTTTTTTGGGATCCAAGATAGTGAAATTTGGGGTGATTATTTCAAAATGGCGGATAAGACAACTATTCAAAAGCTCATATTTTGCTTTAAAATTATGTACTGCGGGGTTTTCAGGGTTGCTGGATACAAAAATATCTTAAATGCTTTTTGTCACTATCTAAGCCTGACGGATTTGTAGATTTATTATTATAGAGTTAAAATTGAGAAGATTATATTTTTGTATGAAATCATGCAGGGTCCACTTTTGATGCACTGGATATGATTGTTTAGACAACGTCTTATAACTTTGATACCTAATATAATATAAATTTCTAGTAATACAAATTGTAATACTTTAAAAATTATTCGATTAAAATTAAAAATAATTATATATTCATCTGCAATTTTAAATTTTACCAAACCGGTAATAGACACATTTTCTGTGTTCTTTTTCTAAAGTATACAAATGTTTTTCCCTTCATAATATTTTAGCAATTAGTGTATAACTTACTTGTATTGCTTTATAATCATTTTCCACTTTGTTTTTTTTTTCAATTTTCATAATCTTTCGTTTTGTAGATTGTAGTTTCAATCGTGTTATATATTATTTAATTGTTCATTTTAGTGAATAAAAAAATACGGCAGTTTATTTTTGTATTATTGTAATTTTCGTTTTATTTTAACATTACTAAATTATATGCCAAAGAGAAATTAAATCGTAATGATCAATCTGAGATTCCTTCAAAGCGATCAAAAACGTATCGCGGAACGCGTGTCCACCATTTTGAATCCGCCATTTTCTATGCCAGAAAAATAAAATTCATCAATATTTTCGTATTCAGCAACCCCGAAAACCCCCGAGTGAATAAATTCAGAGCAAAATATGAACTTCTAAAAATTTTGCTTGTCTATCATTTTGGATGGATTCTCCATCTTGGATACCGGAAAAATAAAAATTTAAGCTCATTTTCGTGTTCAACAATCCCAAAAACCCCACGGTACATAGTTTCAGATCGAAATGTAAGCTTTTTAAAAATGTCCACGTCCACCATTTTGAATCCACCATTTTGAATACTGCTAAATAAAAATTTAACTTTATTTTCGTGTTCAGCGACCCCGAAAACTCAACGGTACATAGTTTTAGAGCGAAACATGTGCTTTTTGAAAATTTCCTTGTCCGCCATTTTGAATCCGCTATCTTGACTTTTAAGATTACTACAAAAAGAAAGCTAAATAATAATAATTTAGCGTTCGAATTTCAAAACTTGTGAAAAAAGGAACTTTAATAGCATACTCAAAAAAAAAGAAATGGTTTTCCAGTTTTTCGTAAATATCCGCCATTTTGAGGGTGCCATTTTGAATTTCAAGTTTTCATATAAGCTTTTTCTTATAGTGCAAGATCCATTTGCACTATTTATGGAGCAACATTGAAGATTACTTGAAAATCTGGATATGAAATCGACTTTTGAAACAAAAAAAACACGAAAATTTTCGTGCTTTCTCGGAAAAAAGTCGCCATATTCAATTTCCCTGATGAGATGGACCAAATTAGACCTCGGAATTCGAAAGAGCGACTTGAAAAATAGTCAACAATGAAGTTTCACTAGAAAATATTGATTTTAAATTAGTTTGGTAACACGTCAAAGTTGGTGAAAAATTTTCTTGCATTTGGGAGTTAATGGGTTAAGCCACGGTCTCTATCGATATTGTAGAATTCTGTGAACTTTTATGTAATAATGCAATATGTAACCGAACTTTGCTCAACGGTAGTCAGTAATTTTTTTAACTTTGCTTCTGGTGGTTTCTTATGTTTAGGATAAAATGGTAGATCTTTATGAGGATCGTGTAAATACTGTGTATATTCTAAGTCAACTTTAAGAATATAATCATATCCATTATAAGGTATTTTGATTCCTTGTCTGTATCGTAATTTGACATATATTTATTATTTACGCATGCACATCGATTGCAACGTCGACTTATTCCACCTCTTATACCCTGCTCAATAAACATTACCATGTCAATGTCAATTGTAGCTCTCATTTAATTTTTATATATTTAAGCATGGCATTTTACGCAAGTCCTGGTGTTGTGTAATAGTGTGCAGGATCCAGACCATAAAATGAAAGACAATTGTTTCGAAAATTTTCGAAGATTTCAGTCACTTTTTATTCACTTTTTTACAGGCTTCTTATGTACTAAAAAATCGTATACACTTCTTAGTTTATCTCGAACGGTATTAGGGAAGATTTTTGATTTTTTTTTCAAAGTTGTATCCCTTCATCCCCCAAGAGGGTAAGTTCTGGGCCGTTTTGGTTGACGCAAATTTTTTTATAAGCTTTGTATATACTAAGAAATCATATAAACTTTTTATTTTTTTCCGAACGGTATTGGAAGTCAGATTTTTTTTTCTAAAATTTAGATTTTTTATCCCCATGGAGAGTAAGTTTTGGACAACTTTTGTCGACGCCAATTTTTTAGTAGACTTCTCATGTACAAAAAAATCATATAACTGTATAGTTTTTTGCGAACGATATTAGGGAAGATGTTAGATTTTTTTAAAAAAAATTTTGACTTCTCACACCCTAGAGAGTAAGTTGTGGACGGCTTTGGTCGACACAAATTTTTTCATAGATTTCTTATGTTCCAAGAAATTGAATAACGCTTTACTTTTTTGCGAACGGTATTAGGAAAAATGTTGGAATTTCTCGAATATTTTAACCTTTCATCCCCCTGAAGGGTAAGTTCCGGTCCGCTTTTGTCGGCGCCAATGTTTTTTTTACAATTTCTATGTACTAAGAAACCATATACTCATTTTGCTTTTTTGCGAACGATATAAGGGGAGAAGTCAGATTTTTTTTTCAAAAATTTGAACTTTTCATCCCCCTCATAAATTACTTCTGGTAAGAGTTGACATATGTTATTCGTTGTATACGGTTACTGGGGACTTATACAAATTTTGTTATACCGAAATTGTTCTTAAAATTATAAAAAACTGTTGTAATACTTGATTTTCTTTGAACCCCTTCTAAGAAGTGTTTTAGGGGTTGAATTGGCTAATATTAATGTTAAATATTAATTTTAATACATATTTGTTCATTTCATATTTATTTGATTGAGAAAAAACGGGTTAAAATTTTGATTTTTCCTTGCAGTCAAACGTTGCAAACTTCAACATCATGGATACATAAAGCCAGCACTTGCGCACTAAACTTCGCGCCATGATAAACTATACATTCCTACAGGATGTATAGTTTATGCGCAGCGTGTATTCGTTTACAAAGCCTTTTTTGCTTTTGTCGGATTTCTCCATCACGATAAGACGCCAGCGCACTCATCGAATCTTGAAGCAGCAGTTTTTTATAAAACATAATATCGCACTACTTTGCCAACCTTCGTACAGTTCTGAAATAGCCAATCATGATTTTCGTTTGCCCTGAATTTGAAAAAGCCGCTCAAAGTTATTGTTGTTCCCTATTAAAATCACTTCCGGTTAAAATAAGCCACTTCCGGTCCAATCCGAAAAGTAAAAGGTACGCCATTTTGTTTTCCTTTCAAAACCCTAAAACTTTTGTATAAAACTTTTTTCGATTCCTGGCCACTCAAACCAGTTATTGGAAATGATAAATTTAGATGAATCACCCTGTATATAAAGTACGCACCTGATTATCTTATCAGGGAAGCCACTATTTTGAAAATAACCCTTACTAAAGTTGTTAGGTTCGGAGAGGTACATTCGATAGTGACTTTCAATTTTACCTTAAACTAGACTTTCAGATTGTTTGAATGTCAAATATAATTTTTAAAATAGTTATCCCTATTTTTTACTCCAGATTCGAGGACAGCGCAAAATTTTACGTTTAGATTGGTACTTGAGGTTCTTTTTTAGGAGGACCATCGGAGATTACACAGGTCAACATTTGATCTACGAAAAAACACTAAAAAGAAACTAGTCATACTAAGGTTTTTAGGGTCGCTAATTACAGTGAGTGGGTTGGTTAACCTCCATCACATCAGGTTCAAGGTCATTTAAAGTTCAAATAAAGTATTCAATGACAAATCTGAAAAAATTCATGCACATGTCGTTAAAATCCCCAAATACGAATCCGTAGTTTGTTTAACCCCGCAACATCTTCTAGAGGTCATTTAAGGTCATTTAAGGTCATTTCAAGGACATTTTAAAGTTATTTTTAAATAAAACAGTCAAAAACCATTAAAAAAATCTGAATGAACTAACACATCGTTCAATAAGTCCCGAGACTAACCCAGAGATGGTGCTAGTAGTACCAAACTGGCCACGTTTCCATAGAGTGCGAACCTTTACACAAAACGTGTAAAAATTTCACGTCGATCGGATCACAGACAGCAGAGTTATCGAGGTTAGAGTAAAGTCACTTCGTAATTTGTTTGAAAAATGGAAAAAAGCGAGTTTCGCGTGTTGATAAAACATTGTTTTTTAATGGGTTAAAACACCGTAGAAGCCCAGCAATGGCTTGAAAAACATTACCCGGACTCCTCTTCATCCAAACCAACGATTTGTCGTTGGTATGCTGAGTTTAAACGTAGTCGTACGGACACAAACGATGCGGAACGTTCGGGTAGGCCATTGGAAGCCGTTACACAGGAAAATGTGAGTGAAGTGTTAAAAATTGTAATGAAAAATCGCAAAGTGAAGGTCCGTGAGATTGCAGAAATGACACAGATATCATCTGGAAGCGTATTTACAATCCTTCATGAAAAATTGAGCATGGAGAAGGTTTTTTCCAAGTGGGTGCCGCGATTGCTTTCAGTGGAACAAAAACAGCAGCGAGTCGACGATTTAGAGAGCTGTTTATCGCTATTTACTCGCAATAAAAAGGATTTCCTGCGTCGATACGTGACCATGGATGAAACATGGATACATCATTTCACTCCGAAGTCGAATCGGCAATCATCTTAGTGGCACATGGCTGGCGAAAGCCGCCCAAAGCGTCTAAAAACGCAGCGGTCTGCTGGCAAAGTCATGGCGTCTGTTTTTTGGGATACACATGGCGTGATTTTCATTGACTACCTGGAAAAAAGTAAATCGATCAACAGTGATTATTATATTGACTTGTTGGTACGTTTGAAGGAGGAGATCGCAGCAAAACGACCGCACATGAAGAAGAAAAAAATCCTTTTTCACCAAGACAATGCACCATGCCACAAGTCCATGAAAACAATGGCAAAATTGAACGAATTAAGCTTTGATTTGCTTCCCCACCCCCCGTATTCGCCAGATTTAGCCCCCAGCCACTACTGGCTCTTTGTTGATCTCAAAAAAATGCTCCAGGGAAAAAAATTTGGCTCGAATGAGGAGGTTATTGCCGAAACTGAAGCCTATTTTGAAGCAAAAGATAAATCCTTCTATAAACATGGTATAGAAATGTTGGAAAGGCGTTGGAAAGATTGTATCACTCTAAAAGGAGATTATATTGATGAATAAAAATGATTTTTGAAAAAAAATGTTGTTTTCGTTGTTAGTCTCGGGACTTATTGAACGATGTGTTAATATGTTTTTTTTTTGGTCACCAAATCCGAATACAAGGTTGGCTAACCTCCATCACGTCAAGTTCAAGGTCATTTGAAGGTCAAGTAAAGAAATCACCGACGAAAAAATCTGAAAAAATTTATATACATGTCTTCTAGATCCTTAAATGCAAATACGTAGTTTGTTTAATCTTGCGATCACTGCTAGAGGTTCTTTAAAGTCATTTCCAGGTTATTTTAAGGTTATTACTGAGTAAAACAATTACAAACCATTAAAAAAATCTGAAAAAATTAATGTGTATGTTTTTGGTCGCCAAGTTTAAATATGAGGTTGGGTAACCTCTATCACGTCAAGTTCAAGGTCATTTGAAGGCCAAGTAGCGAAATAACCGTTGAAAAATCTAAAAAATTCTAACACTGCTCTTCTAGATTGTTTTTGGGATAAAAAATAAGAGTATTACTCCAAACGAGGACGCTTTTGTTTCTCGTGGAATGATCTTCGATTTCCTTTTCTATAATAACATTTACTCAAGTCTCGCTTTAGACTTCAGCAGTAGTCTGCCAACATATTTTTGCCCTAAACACCTTGATATCTCTTTCCAAACTCACTTAAGTCCTGGTTTATTCTTTCTCTTTGTTCTTCACTAAAAGCTCCCAGATTTTCTGGGAACTAATCAAAATAAGAGTGAAGAAAATGCAGTTTCAAACTCATTAAACGTCCCATTTCTTACTAATTTTTGACCAGATTTGCAACGATGTTTATGAATCAGGGCCTTTGTGATTTTCAACGAAATTTGTTGTCACTTCTCTAAAAATTCATCAAGCTGCTTTCTCTATGTCATTCATTTTTTTCTCAAATGCATCATTTTTCAGGAGGTCTCTTATCTGTGGTCCAGTAAAGATGCTCTCTTTTACAATATTTTTGCTTCAGAAAGCTTAGGTAGTACTTGGAAAATATGCATGAAAGCAGAACTTTCATTTTGGCTTGTGGTCTTGACAAGCTGCTTTACTATACATAATTTAATGTGTAAAGGTGGAAGAAGTACCTTATTAGTCGATATCAAAGTTGTACCTATAATTTTTTTTTAGCCTGAAATTAATTCTTGTCTCAAAGGCCAGTCTTTTCTCACATAATGCTGATCTCGAGCTCGACTATTCCATTCACAAGTAAAGCACGGATGAGACGTATTTCCAGATTGTTGCCCTAGTAAAATTGCGAATATCTTTAAGTCTCCACAAAGTTGCCACTCGTGTTCATTATACTTTAATTTTTGTAACAACAATTTAAAATTATCGTATTCTTCAGCCAATATAACTGAATAAGCAATTAGTTAAGGGGCATAAATATTTCTATTATGCAGTAAGATAGCCTTTAAGCTTGTTTTTGATGAATCTATAAACAAACGCCAACCACTCGCTGTATATTTTATGCCATATTCTTCTACTAACCCTTTAATATTTTGGCAATAAACTAAATTATGCATTTTTGAAAAATATTTTCTGAATGGTCGTTCCGTCGAACGATAACAAATTCATGTTCCTGTGGATAGACAATTTTTTTTTTTTAGTCTGGATGCTTAAATTTCTGATCTATCTTTCGAAAGTACTAAGTCTCTGCACAGATCACTTAATTCATCTTGGTTAAACTTTTCAGCATCTACATTATTTGCCTCAATATCTGATTCATCTGTGCTACAGTCTGTCAAGTAAGAGCGTGGTCGTGTTAATTTATAGAAAAATTTATTTAATGAAACTTTCATATTTATATATACATTGTATACATTACAAACAATGATGCAATTTGGTCAATAATGTGTCCAGTCACCACCGGCGTCAATAATTGCCTGGCATCTCCGAGGCATGCTTTCTACTAATTTGACGGCGTATTCTAGTGGCAAGGATCTCCAGATCCGACGAATTTCGTAAGACAACTGCTTCAAAGTGTATGTGCGTCTTCCACCAAGCTTCCGTTTAATATATGCCGACACATTTTCAATAGGGTTTGCATCGGGCGACTGCGACGGCCAATCCAATGTAACGATGCCAGATTGAGTCTTCCACTAAGTACAGAGCTTGCTGCGGTGTTTAGGATCGTTGTCCTCCTGCAGAATCCAATCTTCATTTTTTGTGATGAACCATCGTTTGGCAGATGGCAGTAAAGCCTTTTTGTACATTTTTATCATTTTCTCGGCATTTAGGTTGTCAGTAAAGAGGTGCAAAGTGCCGAATCCCTGCTTTGAGAAGCAGCCCCAAAGATGCACCTTTATTCCATGTTTTACGGTCCGCTGAATAAGCCTATTGGTGGAAGTTGACCAGGCTCGCGTGAGGACAGAACGTGCCAATATAAAACTTCCATCAGTAAAAATTACATTTTGAAAATCTCTATCAATATTCTCATGCGCCCAAGTGAGTCGCTTTGTCACATGTTTTTCAGTCAACAGAGGCTTCTTCATTGTGTTGCGCCATTTTAGATGATGAGTACGAAGATGGGTTCGGATAGTTTCGTAGGATATATCCAAACCTCTTGCCATTAATTTCGCTTGTCCTTGCCGCAGTGTTAAAGCAGGATTCCGCGAAAACAGATTCACTATTCTTTTTTCATCTTTTTTGTTCACTTTTCTTATCGAGCCACGTTCTGGTAAATCATCGACATTTTTAGCCACTTTACATCGCTGTATCCATTTCTGTACAAATGCCTTCGACTTTCTCATACATTTAGCAGCCGCTGATTGCGACATTTTGGGACCTTTCGGATGGATGCAAAGGAACACAGCCTCGTAGCGCGACGCGTACTTAGCACTCATGGCGTTTAACGTGATTCTCTTTTAAAAGATCAACGACAACTGAATTTTTGTTGACAATGCATCAAGAACAAAGCTTCCTTCTATCGGCTTGCGAAGGAATTAGAGCAAAATCTTCTATTACCTGTCGGTGAAGTCGACCACGCTCTCACTTGACAGACTGTAAAAGTTTCACTTTCTTCACTCTCAAATGATTTATCTGCCATATCTTTATTAGTTAAATCTTCTTCTTCTTCTTCGTCTAATTTCATGCTATCATCATTTGTGTGAAGAGGAACTGGAAAAGTCACAGATGTAATGCGTGCATATGAAATAAAATCTTTCTTCTTTCGGTTGTATTCTTTCACGTTTGTTAAGCAAAAGTAACAGTCGCATGTATGATCTGTTGGAAATCTCCATATCATTAGTTGAGAAAATACCTGTTATTAATTTTGTTAAGGATTTTCCGGCATTTAAAACATATAGTTTTGAGAGTATAAGAGTTGTTCAATGAGTTTTTGAATTCGTATTGATCATCTTCAATATTGCTTTTGTGAGCCCCTGCACAATCCTGTTACAACCACATGCATTGCCTTGTTTGCAGATCAATTTCTTCTAACAAAATTAGCAGTTCATTTGTCAATAAATGTAAATATCTAACCAAGTTGTCACTTTTATAAAACAAATAAGACTCAATAAAAAATCCAGTCACAATTTCACACCATCCTATTAGACTTCATTGATTTAGAAGGTTGATCATACGAGACCAATGTAGATTTTTTACAGACTAGTGACAATTATGTCAGTTCTACTGTCCTAAGTTGTGAAATTCAGATACATTTAAGAACAAAACTTATTTGAATAAATGTTGGTCATGATGTAACATTACTTGATCTCGGTTACAAAATTTAAATCTTCGCTGGTTAGCCGTAGGTTTTGGGATGCTCAATCGAGCCTAAACTTGGCGAAAAGAAATATGCAGGTTTAATTACCTTAATACGACTACGATAATAGGTTTCTGTCTCTCGCGCGTTTTGATAAATATAATCGCTTTGTTATTTGGATAATGATCTCTGTCTGAGAAGCGCTCATGATATAATCAGGTTGCTGCTCAGTAATTACCAGGAGACTCACCAAGGATCATGAGAATATTAACCACCTCATTGAATGTGCAATCTGATATATTTAGCAAAAAAAATGAACGTTCTATTTAACAAGAAAAAGCGCAGCCAGTGTTATCGACAATGAAAACATTTTTAACGCAACCATATTATAAAGAAACACAGTTGTGTAATGAAAACAGGCTCTGGCATGTTCTTTACAATTAAATTCCTTTTTTGTGTGATAAAAATGTTTCTGAAAATGAAATGGTCTTTAAAAATGCACGGTACTAAGATTTAAACGACTGTGCATTTGAACTAATTCCGTGCTATTAAAAACAAATATGACTTTAGTTTAGTTTAAAGGTGTGTTAATTTATTTCTAAAATTTTATTTTCATCTTTTTGGTGATTTCGTTTAAGATAGTTAACTTAAATCTGTTTATTATTAAAAATTAAATTAGTATTAAATATTGAAA
Source organism: Chalcis sispes (assembly GCA_949987625.1). Classification (NCBI taxonomy): domain Eukaryota; kingdom Metazoa; phylum Arthropoda; class Insecta; order Hymenoptera; family Chalcididae; genus Chalcis; species Chalcis sispes. The sequence continues at coordinate 24,947,853 of OX465098.1, read as the reverse complement.
ACAAATTGGAAAATTGAACTTGTGTATCAAACTCACAGTAATGGACACATTAATGCGATCTTCAAACGTCTATGTAAATTCAAATCTTTATTAAAACACAATTAATATGAGGTGTGGCTGTTAATGTACATACAGTATTATGTCGATAATTGAACGCAGATTTCGGTGTGAATAATTTTATTTTCCACGAATAATCACTTATTCAAATATGCTAAATAATAACCTCCAATAAATTTTGTTTTTCATGTCATGCTAGAATTTTAAGCGTTTCCAAATTCAAATGATTTTCAAAAATGATTTAAATTTTTCATATAATTTTAATGTTTTTATATAAAAAATAGATTTGACCTTCAAATGGTCGTAAAGGTCAAGGACAAAGTCAAATTGAATGTCACAATCCGATATCCCTTTCCTAATCTAACAACTTCTGTAATCTTTATTTTCGAATTGGTGCGATATTTTTTCCCTAAAATCATTCCAATAAAGAACCACGAGTACCAATCGAAACATGAAATTTTGCACCATTTCCAAATCTGTGGTAGCAAATAGAGGTTTCTATTCCCGTATACTATTCAGGTGCCAAATTTAAAATAGGATACCCTGTGTATGCAGGGTGGTCCGTCTTAATCTATCGATCAAAATAACTTTAAAACGAGATGGTTATATCAAAAATATTCAAAAAAAGTTGTGGGAGTTAAAGGGGGTCGTCCAACGCTGACCTTGGCGTTAACCTTGAGGTCAAATTTGAAGGTTATTTGAGGGTCGAATCGCGAATTTAAATGGAAATCCCAATTTTTTATTACAGATTTTGATTCTGCGTTGAAAAATATGAAAGTTTTGTCTCAAACATTTCTTTCGATGCGTGACAGATGGCGCTGTAATCGGCAGTTTTAATCTATCGATACGAATATCTTAACAAATACGCATATAAAAAGGTAGAAAAAAAAAATGTGTTATTCTGGATAAGGGACTTGCAATAACACCATAATCGACCCCCCCCCCCTCTAACCCACCGTATGGAGCAGTTTCAACTTAAAAATTTGAAATGAGTACCCCAATTTTATATTGCAGATTCTGATTCTGCGTCGAAAAATATGGAAATTTTGTTCGGAAAATTTTTTAGATTCGTGATAGATGTCGCTATAATCGACAAAATTAAAAATGCGTACAAAAATCGTTACCAAATTAGAATTTCTCGAAGAATACACATCGTGTTCTGCAAATTAGAATTCTGTGGATAAATATGTTTAAAAAAAATCTGTTTTGATGAAAATGTTTATTCTACTTTTAGCGTTACCCGGGGACAACAGATTTTTTTTAAACGCATTTATCGACAGAATTCTAATTTGCAGAACGCGATGTGTATTCTTCGAGAAATTCTAATTTGGTAACGATTTTCGTACGCATTTTTAATTTTGTCGATTACAGCGACATCTGTCACGAATCTAAAAAATTTTCCGAACAAAATTTCCATATTTTTCGAGGTAGAATCAGAATCTGCAATATAAAATTGGGGTACTCATTTCAAATTTTTAAGTTGAAACCGCTCCATACGGTGGGTTAAAGGGGGGGGGGTCGATTATGGTGTTATTGCATGTCCCGTATCCAGAATAACACATTTTCTTTTTCTACCTTTTTATATGCGTATTTGTTAAGATATTCGTATTAATAGATTAAAACTGCCGATTACAGCGCCATCTGTCACGCATCGAAAGAAATGTTTGAGATAAAACTTTCATATTTTTCGACGCAAAATCAGAATCTGTAATAAGAAATTGGGATTTCCATTCAAAATTCGCGATTTGACCTTTAAATAACCTTCAAATTTGACCTCAAGGTTAACGCCAAGGTCAGCGTTGGATGACCCCCTTCAACTTCTAGAACTTTTTTCTGAATATTTTTTGATGTAACCATCTCTCTTTGAAGCTTTTTCGATCGATAGATTAAAACGGACCACCCTGTATATATATATATATATATATATATATATATATATATATATATATATATATATATATGTATATATATATATATATCATTATTTTATTACAAATAAAAAAAAAAAAAAAAAAAAACCAAATAATTTAATAGGAACTTCCTTCTTTTTTAGGCTGGAACTGTAAATAGAGGTAGTGATGTGATTGCTGCTGGTATGGTTGTAAATGATTGGATTTCTTTTTGTGGAATGGATACAACTTCAACGGAACTTTCGATTATTGAAAGTGTATTTAAACTAAATGAAACTTCGACCAATGCTATTTCGTCAGTTATGCGAGCATCCCTTATCGAAAGGTATAAGATATATTATATATATGTACATTATGCGTAAATAATATATGTAGCATGTATTAAAATTATACGAACGGAATCATATCACTGAATAAAATGTAATATTTTACGCAATTTTTGAGTATTTTATTATTACATAAATCTGCAAATTGTTGGATTGAAACTTAATCATTAATTGCCAATCAGATAACTCAATGATTAAGGAGAAAAAACTTGTAGTGTAAAAGAAAACAATTGGGTGGCGATTATGGTGTACTTATTTATTTGCTTATGGCTATTAGTGCACTTACGCAGTTTCAGTGATGGGCTTTTACTGGTCTCGTTTTCAGCTTATCTTTTTACTTTTTTAGATCCATAGTCCAAGCAGCTTCAAAGCGTTATTTTAAACAAATTTTTTTCAGAAATCTCGAATTTTTGCATGGTGTTCCCATTTGTTAATATTTCTATGGTAGTTCTTTAAGTTGTGATTCTCTGCATCTATACATTTAAGGAATTGAACACTTCGCTTGCATAGCTAGCCTTCCGCTAGTTTACATAGAGCTGTCTCTTGGTAAAATGTTGATCAAGCGATTGTCATACATGATCTAATTGTCGTGGTTTACACGTAATCTGGTATGCTTCTGTACCCTTAACATTATATCGTCTTAATACTTCAATATTTCGCATTTTATTTTGCTATTTAATGTTAAGTATATTTATATTTAAGGGCTGATGTTATTTCTTTCTGATAGGAAACGCGTTAACAGGTGTTCCACGTATTTAGGGGTAAAGGCGAACAATGAACTTTCTTATTTTTTTATAAGGTATTCATGTTTCGATCTTTGACAATTCGTATTTATTTCTCATGCGTCGATGACCATCTCACGTCTCGAGATAATTTACATGCAGGCTCATTATTAATTACAAAAAGAAAATGAAAATTTCTTTATGATATTTAATAGATTGTGGTATAAAACTACTTCTTGTACTCTCCCCACAGGGAGACCCCAGTTTACATATATATATATATATATATATATATTGTAACGCCACTGGGGATCAGGGTGGCGTACAAATGTAAAGGGGGGGGAGGGAAGCGGGTTGCTTGCTAGTACAAGTTAAACGACCGATTTAAAATAAGCACACGAACAAATACGTTTATTTAAACTAAGATTACAGAATACAATAATTTATCGCGTTCTTACGCGAGCCCAGGGCGCCAGCTACAATCGTGTAGCGCGGTTTCTTGCGCGGCAAATACTTCGCGTGGCTAACTCACGGTTAGAGCGGTCGCGGGCGTACAGCATACACAACGGCCGAAAATGGCGCGTAACACGCGACGCGGTCGCACACACGCAGCCGGGAAGGATACGGGGACGAGTCGGGGAAGCTGTGCCTCCTGGCAGCTGCCACTGCACCTTGGCACTCACCAAATACTCCAACACGCTCACGGATACTATACGGACGCTCGCTCGCTAGTTTTACAACAGTTTATTAGTTCGCGACTGCTGGCTTCGATTATCCCGAACGGAGTGAAAGAGAAGCTTATTGCGTGGCACTTTCACGAGCGCGGCTTTTTGATGATCGTCCTGCGCCGGCGCAACGTACGTGTAAGTACGTTATGCAACGCAGCCGCCGCGCGCGCTCAGCGCTGGCAGCAGTTGATATTACTGCTCGCCAGCAGCGCGCGTTGAGGTTATCCGCTCGCGAGTGCCAGTGTTGTTGTTGTGTGTTCCCTGGAGCGGCGAGAATCTACCTCAGATGTACGGAGGATCAAGGTAAGTCGACGCGTTCCATAGCTGGTAGGCGTCGACTAATTTGTCTATATTCTCTCTGTTCCAGGTGCGGCCGTACTGCGGGTCAACAACTGCGGCTCGGACGAAGAGCGGTTGAAAAAGCGAAGCAGCGGTGTCGGGAACAGCGATAGCCTGCTTGCAGCGGCAGCGAGGCAACACTATCGGATACCTCCAGGTGCGTATTTACTTGCACTCAAATGCTATGCTTCTATGTTTTGCCTGCCTTCTAACCTACTCTTCCACTTTCCTTTGATGTTGTGTGGCAGCTTGTACTCCCTTCCAAGGTGCAGCTGCTACTACTATTTTCTTCTTTATTTAATTACCGTCTGGGAGGTTGCAGGTACGGGGATCACTACTAGGACAGGAAGGAGCATTGAAATGGAACCTGCTGCAGTGTGTGCGAGCACTACCACGACTATTCATGGGCTCCTGAGACTGGCTTCTCGCTGGAGCCTTTACTTGAGCTTGAAGCCCATGTACCTGGTGAAGGTAACGTATGTACAGCCCTGCGTGGCTGTTAGTTAGGATCACGCGTGGCAGTCCTGCGAGGCTGCCAAGATTGTAAAAGGGGGATATTTCAGCTACGAGGAGGCGCATAAGCTATGCTTTGGCCTCCTCATGTGACTGGTGCAAAACACCACGTCACAATATATATATATATACAGGGTGTGTACGGTATTTGAGGACATGCATAAATGTGACTATAACTTCGCGAATTTTTTTTTTTTGTTTTTTTTCCTTTTCAGATAAGAAATGGCGGACTACAACATTACTCAAGAAATGAAGAGACATGCTGTCATCGTCACTATATGTGCGAACCATACAGATTTAGAGATCTCTAATTTTTTTAATTGCGCCCGTTCATTCGTGCATAAGGTTCTGGAATTAGAAGCATCAGGAGGCGATACAGAATCGGTTGCAAAACGCAAAAAGCACGAACAACATTCTGACTCTGTCCGATCTGCAGAATTTTTAGAGCAAGTGCAAGCGATCATAGACGAGGACCCTTCAAAATCAATGAGGGTCCTTGCGAGTGAGCTTTATGTTTCTGAGCGCCTTATTCGTAGAGTTGTCCACGAAGACCTTCGGTATAAGTCTTACGTGATGCGCAGAGGATAGTTCATGTCGGAACGAACACTGGAACAGAGAGTTCTCCGATCAAAACGTCTTTTAAACAAAATCAAACACCCCGAGGCGCCCAAAATGTTATGGTTTTTTTCCGACGAAAAAAATTTTGACCAAGACGAAAAGACCAATCGCAGAAATGGCAGATGGCTATGTTCAAATCCTACGGAGGTTCCTGTTGTTATGCACACAAAATTTCCAGCCCCTGTTATGGTTTTAGGCGTTCTCAGCAACAAAGGACATGTTATGCCACCACACTTTTTTACTCAAGGACTTCGAGTGAACTCTGCTGCGTACATCGAGGTTTTGGAGACGGTAGTGAAACCCTGGATAGACAATGTAAGCGCAGGCAGGCCATACATTTTTTAACAAGACTCTGCTCCTTTACATAAAGCGATGGCGACACAAGATTGGATGTCCGAAAATTTTCATGACCACATAACACCGAACCTATGGCCACCTAGCTCCCCAGACCTTAATCCTTTGGATTATTACGTATGGGGCGTAGTTGTGCGTGAGACCAATAAGCGTCCTCATAACACCACTTCTTCGCTGAAGACTGCTATTAATGCCGTTATGGTCAATATGAACAAGGAGCATTTGATTCGGGCATGTAATCGTTTCCGGATCCGGATCAAAGAGGTTATTGCTGCTAATGGCGATTTTATTGAATAACTTTATAGCCATATATTAATTTAACTCTGTATAAAAAATTCCTGAAATTTCATCAAATTTTATTAAAAATACAAGCTAATTAATTTTACTCTCAAGTTGTCCTCAAATACCGTACGCACCCTGTATATATATATATATATATATTGTAACGGGGTTCTTATCGGGTGCACGTGTGGGACTCTCCCTCGCACGTGCATACTGCTGCGGCCGCAGCTATCCCTCGGTGCTGCCTTGAGTGCCGACGGACGTTAGCCTTCGTGCAATAGCACTCTCGTATAGTGACCATCCACTTACAACGTAGGATTCTCCTTAGAACCTACTTTCTCTTACGTGTGAGGGGCCTTACCTTAAGGCCCCGTTGCCGGTGCTGCTCCTACTGGGCTCGGCTAGTCAAGTGCGTGCCAACTAAAGACTGGCACGCCCGCGGAGGCGGTGGTATTTGGGATAGGAATGCTAGACCGGGTAAAAAGTAAATAATGCGCACCTATTCTGCGCAGTCAACTTTATTAGCGTTAAATTTAATAAAACTATGTACAAAAGTTGTTATTTATCTTTCTGAGGCCCTCTACCGAGGGTCGCAATTCAATTTACAACACGCGCAATATTTATACGCAAGACACGCGCTGCTCATGCGTGTCGACCACTCGCCTTGCTGTATTCACGCAGCAAGGCGTGTGTACTAGCCTTAACACTAGAAAGATTGAAACTTAGTATATACCTATATTGCCCCAAAGCAGTCAAAATGACTGCATTGTGAAAGAATAACTAACGTGTAAAGAAATTTGTTTAAACTTAATTTTTAATATTTTTTATATTATTTACAGTCATACAAGTTATTAGTAAGTATTAACAATAAAAAAAATTACTTTACTTAGAAAAAAAATAATTTATTCATTATTTGTACATTTTAAGCAAATGAAAGTGGAAATCTTTTTATGTGTACATCTTCCGCAAACATACTTTTGACATTTTTCACATATATTATTTGTTTCGTTATTGTGGCAAAGTCGTACTTGACAAATTTTTTGATTGTTAGAATATGTTGTATTTGATGATGTTGCAGTTGATCTTTGTGGGTCTTCATGTTCTGATGAATTTTTCTGTCTTGCAGCTTTGTAATCGGTGGAAAGCTGTTTTGCTAATTGAAACAAGAACTGTTTTCGTTGTATTTGTATTCATGTCACTTCTTTGTAAAGGATCCAAGCATTTATAGCAGCCAAACTTGAAATATTGAAAAATATTTGGAGGGGACATCTACGAGAACTAGATTTTACTGTATATTTTCTGGACATTTGATCCGCCATATCAACTCCAAATTTTGTTTTGTTATAAAATTAAATAGAGTCCGGTAACATTTTTTTATTACTTCTATCAATTTTCACAAATTTATGTGTAACGTCGGTTGTTATTCTTTTAGCTATAGTTAAGCTACACTGCTATTTTGCCGTTTTTGAGTCCAAACATTGAAGCTTATGGGCTCGGGGCGGCGGAGGATATAGTTTGTAAACGTTTGTTTGGGAAAGGTGGGTCTTTCCAGGATTGAGCAGATGCAGAAGGCTTGGTTCCTGAAATTGGAATCAGCCTCAAACCCTGCTTTGGATAAGGTCCTACTAAGATGATAGTGGATAGCAGAATAGTCAGTCGTGTTTCGGCCAATAATTCTGTTGGAGGATTTTAAGATAAAGAAAAGTTTTTAAAATATTCAAATTCGAACTCACTTTTTATTTAAGAAGTTAGTGGTGCGCGACAAATCCTCTCTCTGTCTCTCTTTCTCTGTCTCTTGCTCCCTCCCTCCCTCCCTCTCCCCCTCCCTCTCTCTCTCTCTCTCTCTCTCTGTTACTGTGGTTGACTTTCCGTCGTCTTCTTCTTATTTATTTGAAAAATTGAATAGTCTGCTTGGCGTAGCTGCTTCGTGGTTGCTTGAGGTCTGTTCGTAGTGATTATTTCTGGCTTGCTTGTAGTAGTGTAACTTGTTTCTTAGTAATGTTCCTCGGAATAATGTTCCCGTAGTAATTTTTTGCGTAGTACGTGGGTCCTCGAGTACTGCCTGAGGTCTACTGCTTGATGATCATTTTGTGCCATATTTAAATGCGTTGGAGAAGAAACTTAGCAAATTGCTTCTTTGACCGAAAAACTCTGGGAGAGGCCAAGTTTTTCGGGCCCCCTCTTCCTGGTGGGCTTCTCGGTTAGAGAGAGAGATGATCCATTTTTGCAGAATTTTTACATAGGTTCATTATTTATTATTTACCATAAAATTATGTTAATTTAAATTGTACCATCGTGTTCTATTTCAAATTTAACGCATTTTATAAAAAAAATTAAGTTTTTTGTCGCATTTTAAGTGATTAATTAATATAGTGATTTTTAAATGAAAAATGATTATTTAAATAATAAACGAAGATTGCTACTATGGATACAAATGATATCCTTGGGTTAGCGAGAAGGAAATAAAAGTAAGATAATAGCTTAAATAATCATTTTTAATTAATTTCTAATTATTCGTTAAGGACTGTTAGAGGAGTGCTTGTTTGATTATCCTTATTTCCAAAAAGTTATTAAGTAAATATTTGCTAGTATGATTGTAAATTTATATTGAAATTTCTACTATTGATAATCATTTTGATTACGAAATGTAATTATTAATGCAATTTCTTTTTGTACAGTTTTGTTTATAAAATAAAATAATGTAGCTGGTCGCGGACTATTATTTTGTTTTATCAAATAGTGAAATAGTAATAATTAGGATCGTTGAATTGTCGCTGAAATTAAAAATTACACTTGAGGAATTAATAACAGTTGAACGTTGGCCTATTGCAGTTAATTTAAATTAATTATTTATTTGAATTCGCTTAATTAATTAATTACTTATTTAAAAAAGTTTTATTTAATTAATTATTTATTTATGAAAAAAAATTATCTGGAGTGTATTACAAGAATTCAGGACATTCCAGATTATTGCGCGATGTTCCAAATTACGCTATAAAAAAGACTACCTTGCAAGAATTTGTATGTCGAATGTCAATGAAATTTGTATTGACCAACTTCGCGATCTAGTTACTTAGAAGGAAGAATTTTATTTTATGCTAACATGTGTGCGATTGTTTGTAAAAATTGCATCGTAGTAAAACTGAATTTAACGAGAGCGGCTATTTAACTCTCGGTTTAGCTTTGGTTGAGTTTCCCAATGGTTTACGTCAGTGGGGAGTGCGTCGCGTAGGTTGTAGAGGGGATTATTGTGTCAGGAAAGACAGTAAAGAACTTTTCGGCTGACAAAACACAAAAAAAAAACGGAGGTCATGCACCGACGTTACATATGCCTGGAACTTAGAACAGCTACTCTTTTATTCAGTTTGCTTTTATATATTGTAAGGAGACAATTTTCTGATTTATATATGAGAGTAGAAAAACGAGGCATGTTATCTTTTGTTTGTTTGGCTACTTTGGGTAGTTCTTTTTTATGTCCTCTTATAGTTTCATTTAGTGTGGTTTTTTTGGGCAATAATTTCTTCGCAAGTGACATGCTAGTGAAAAAGTTATCGGCCGTGATATTCCTTCCACAGCTCGTATATGGCTCGACAAGTTTCAGAACAACGTGTTCACTGAGAAGCATTGACGATGGTCGTTGTTCATCTTTCCCCAAGTATGGAAAACCATTCAAAACGTACTTATTACTAACATCTTATGCAAGCCAGAATTTGATGCCAAATTTGTTCGGTTTATTAGGCATATACTTTATAAACTTGCACCTGGCTTTTGTCAGAAATAATTGCTCGACAACTGTTATATTTTGACCTGGTTGATAGCAAGCTTGACTATTTTCAAGGAACTTGTCCCATATTTCCGGAACCAAGACAAATTTATTTGTTTGGAGGCGTCTACTTCTTCCGGTTCTTTTGTCAAAATGAATAAATCGTAGGATTTGCTTGAACTTATCTCTGGGCATAGTTCTTCTAAAAAATCCGGGACCCCACTTTGCTGACCATAAATAACTAAGTTTTAAATTTTTTGCCTCGTAGGCTCCACGAGCATATAAAATCCCAATATAGGCACGTATTTCCGGTAATATTGTTGTCGAATCGTACCCCAAAATTCGGCGGCCTTCTTCTTCTGTGCACTTTTCTATATGTTTGATAATACAGTTATCTATTATCAACGAAAATGCACTGACAAGATTATCTGCCATAATGTTCCTTTTTGCGTAGCCTGTTGGCCCTTTCACACCCTTAAAAACAAGTAGATGGTAACCTTTCAGGAATACCACCTTCGTCAAATTTTAACTACACAGTACCATCAGCAGCTGTTTCGTTCTCCTGAAAGGTGTTTTCAGTTTCTTCATCAGAGTCTGAACTACTTAGCACCCTACACCTTTTCCTGGGCACATTGATGACACTTTCATTTTCATCGTTGGTGATCGTCTCTTCATCGCTATCTTCAGCATCAGATGTCTCACTTTGAATATAATCCGATTCATCTTCAGATGATAGTTTCCAATTTGTTGCATCTGATTCTATATCGGAACACTCTTCACCTATGTTCCTTAGCTTTTCCAATAACTCTCTTCTATTCGACATTTCTTTTATAAATTTAGGCGCAAAATAAATCAACTGAACAACGTGTTAGAACGACTGTCATTGCATAAAGCCGGCCTGACCAAAGTCGACACGTGCGCAGCTCGCGGTTCTCCTACTCTGTCAAAGCTTATCGATTATACAGTACACGTAGTATGTGATCCTACAGTCAGTGATCCACCTTCCCCCTGAACTACGTTATAGAGTGTTCAAGGGAAAAGAGGCGCGCGGGCAGGCCTGGCATAAAGATTCAAATAACAAGTACTACTTTAGTTATTGAACAACTGCAGCTTATCAAGTATATGCCAAAATTGACAATTTATCATGAACTTGTATGTTATCATGTGACGGTAATCAAAAAAAAATATAAACTGTTATTTCAATCCAGAGCCGAACTAGTCATATGAAAAATTTACTCAATTTAATAATAAAAGTCATTTGATTATTTAAAATTTCCCAAGTAGTCAAAAAGACTGCTTTTGAGCAATACAGATATAACGCACACATATATATATATATACCGGAAATGAAGGAGGCGGGAGGCAACTAAAATGATTAATAGACGCATTTATATGTTGTACAAAAAGTCACAAAATTCTAAGAAGCTGTGTCATTGTATACATAATTGTTTTTTTAATTGAAATTAAAAAGCAGTCAAAATGACTTCCTTAGGCAATCTAGTGTTAATGCCTCACGGGCTGGTTCCAAGCGTGTTAGCCGGCCCTAACGTTCGCAGGCTGGCTATCGATTAGACGCGGCCTCTCGCGGTTAACCGGGAGATTACACGCGTGTAGTTTCGCATACGCGTACGCACACATATTACTCTATGTCTACATGTGTGAGTGAGAACTAACTTCTCACTCACCGCTCACACGAATATAATGATTATCGCGACCGTGCGCGTATAGTAAATTGCAAAAATAATCTAAATCTAACGACAAGTGGCCACTTACTACTTTGTTGCAGAGGCTCGTTCTCTCGAATCTCGCTCGATCGTGATAAAAACTCGGGATCTTCCTTGTCGCACGTGGTTGCTGCTTGGCGGGCAAGAAGAGAAGAAGGACCTCCTGTTGCCCGTCTCGCGTCGCGCCTATCGCTTTTTCCCGCGCTGCGCCATTGATTGCTTGATCGATGGCGCTGCGTGTAGTCGCGCCATCGATTACTTGATCGAGACCATGGTCGTACTCGGATGTAAAATTTTCCGCTCTTTCTGTTTCCGGGGTCAAAAGTAGAGGTTCTCAATTAAGAAAACTAACTTGACCTTCAAATGACCTTGAAGCTCATTGTCAAGGTTATAGTAAAGGTCACCATTAGATGACCCCCTTAAAACCCTACAACTTTTATTAAAAATATTTTTTTCCAAAGGTCATATTTTCAGAGTTATTCGCGTGGGGCGATTAAAATAGGACACTCTGTATGTATATACTAGGTTGTTCAAAAAGTTTTAAAAGCGGAAATGAAGATACTTTTTTTTGTTGGTGAAATCACTTTTATTGCTCAGTATAATCTCCCATAAGTTCAATACACTTGGTCCAACGGTCTTCCAACTTGTTTATCCCATCATGGAAGTGACTTTCTGCAAGGCCTGCAAAATACTCCTCTACGACGGCTATAACCTTTTTTTTTGAGGTGTGGAAACAGCCAGAAGTCAGAGGGAGCTAAATCAGGCGAATAAGGTGGATGCTGCAACAATTCGTACTTTAATTCGGTTATTTTAGTGACGGTTTTTTGAGCTGTGTGAGCGGGTTCATTGTCTTGATGAAAAATGATTTTTTTCTCGTGCAAACTGGGTCTTTTTTCACTAATTTTTTCATCCAATTGGTCGAAAAGGTTACAATAATATTCAGAATTTATTGTTTTGCCAGTTTGGAGATAATCCACCAACAAAATCTCTTTTGCATCCCAAAAAACTGACGCTAACACCTTTTTCGTCGATTTCTGGACACGAACTCGCTTCTGTGCCGAAGTGCCTGGTTGACACCACTCTTTAGCCTCTTGTTTTGATTCAGGGTCATGATGGTAGACCCAAGTCTAATCCATAGTGATAAATCGACGCAAAAAACCCTTCTTATCCTTTCGAAAACGCTCCAAATGCTGCTCAGAAAGTCGCATTCGAACGTGTTTTCGTTCCAATGTTAGCGAATGCGGCACCCATTGTGCACAGAGCTTTCTGAAACCCAAAACTTTATTTAAAATATGACTCACACTGCCTAATGAGATGTCTAGGGCCTCTGCTAAATCTCTCTCGGTCAATCGACGATTTTCCAAAACCATATCCTGTACTTTTGCTATGAATGCTGGTGTTGATGCACTTTTTGGACGTCCTGAGCGTGGATCGTCTTTAACGCTTTTTCGACCACGTCTAAACTCTGAAACCCATCGATGCACAGTTGGAAATAAAGGAGCAGATTCCTTTAACAGTTTCACCATTTTTGTATGAATTTCCGTTGCTGATAAACCTTCTAAAACAAAGAATTTTATCACTGCACGATATTCGGTTTTTTCCATTGTAAAAAAAATACACTGACACGTCAACTTCAAATGGCTTGTAAACAAACAATGAATTGACAGAGTGAAATGAAACTTTGGGTATGTTTATATGAAAGATAAAATATTAAAATGGCGTAAAAATGTTGGTTCTTCTACTGCTCTATAGATGTCGCTTTCAAAACTTTTTGAACAATCTAGTATATACACGAGGGCAGTCCGATAAGTACTTAGCCTACAAAAGAAAAACGAAAATTTTGGAAAAGTGGCGATTTGTTTCTCAACAGAGTCTCCTCTTAGCTCGATACACTTGACCCAGCGATGCTCCAACTTCCTTAACCCGTCTGAAAAATACGTTTTCTTGAGGTCTGCAAAGTAAGCGTCCGTGGCGACGATGACCTCCTCATTTGACTTAAATTTCTACCTGGTGGGTGACTTTTTCAAGTTTGGAAACAGAAAAAGGTCGCATGGGGACAAATCTAGAGAAAACGGTGGATGGGGTAGCAGTTCGTAGCTCAATTCGTCCAACTTGGTTGTGGCGACGGCGGAGGTATGAGCCGGTGCGTTGTCATGGTGGAAGAGCACTTCTTTTCTTCGCTAAATAAGGCCTTTTTTTCTACAATTCGGCAACGAATTGGCCCTATAATTTGGCATAGTAGAGCCCTGTGACCGTTTTGCCCTTCTGCAGGTAGTCGATGCAGATCACACCTTGTGAATCCCAGAAAACGGTAGCCAACACCTTTCCGGACGATTAGACAGTCTTCGCTTTCTTCGGAGAACGTTTGCCAGGTGAAGTCCACTGTTTCGACTGTTCCTTGGTCTCTGGTGTGTACTAGTGGACCCATGTTTCGTCGACGGTCACGAAACGACGCAGAAACTCCTTCGGATTGCGCTTAAACAGCGTCAAAAACTGCTCTGAAGTGGTCTCACGGTTGCGCTTGTTTTTCGGAGTGAGTAAACGCGGCACCCATTGCGCCGGCAGCTTTCTCATGCCCAAAATTGCCTGCAGGATATGACCCACGCGGTCTTATGAGATGCCTACTGTCTCAGCTATTTCGCGCACCTTTAATCGGTGGTCTGCCAATACGAGATCGTAGATTTTCGTCACGTTATCCTTCGTGGTAGCCGTTTTTGGGGCACCAGGGCGTGGCTCGTCAAAAATCGACGTGCGACCACGTTGAAACTCGTTAAACCAATTTTTTACGGTCGCCATGGCAGAAGCAGAGTCATCGTACACAGCATCCAAGTGCTCTTTGATTTCACTGCGCGATTTTCCTTTCAAAAAGAAGAATCGAATCACCGACCGATATTGCTCTTTCTCCATTTTTCTAAAATCCGCGGACACGCCCGCTTTCACACAATGTCAAAACAAAACTACAAGTCCGATTCGGCTAAAATTTTGACAGTAGCCGTCTACGAGAATGTAGTACACGATAGTGAATTTCTCTTGCGATAGTGGCGCCATCGGGCGATGAGACTAAGTACTTATCGGACCGCTCTCGTATATGCCATCTGCCTTTTTGCATGCACCTAAGTTTTTAGTTTCTTCTGTACTAAATTGGTATTGTTTTTCTTTATTTCGTTATAAATTAACTTTTAGTGATAATGCAGGTTCTGTCTATTTCGAACATTTTTTGAGTGCATAGACAAATTGTAATCTTTGTGATGGTTAGTTGACAATCAGCTCAACGATTCGCTTTATGCAGTACTCTTATGACGATGTTTGTAACCTATCCCAGCGTCTTCAGTCCAGGCTAATTGTACTTTCCAACAAAAAAATTGTTATGCAGAGTTAAACGATTAAAAATAGTAAAGGGACTTATAATGAACAAAAAAAGAATAAAAGCATCAGTAGGGAAGTTGCGTGGTAGTTTTGTGGGGGGGGGGGAGGGGGGTAAAAAGGGTGAAAAATTGTATTATCATTGTACTATTGCTATTTTCGGTGAAAATTGGCATCAAAATAAAAAGCGTTAAAAAGAAAAGTTGTAGATCATGATAAAATCTATAACTTTTGTAAAGGTCACTTTTTTACGTAACCTCAAATACGAAGTATGGTAGAAAAGAAATGACTGATTTTTTATTTATTAAAGTTTTTATTTTTTTCAGACATCAATGTTATCCCCTTTAAAGTAGTTTCCCTGGTCAGCTACACACTGATTTTAACGTTGTTCCCACTTTTGGTAGCAGCGCTGGAAGTCTTCAACCGGTATGGTCTTCAGCACGTCTGTTACACTCTTTTGGATGTTTTCTAAAATCCCGAAATAATGTACTATAAGGACATTTTCCAGTTTAAGAAAAAGGAAAAAGTCACAGGGACTGAGGTCAAGTAAATAGAGGGGCTGGGAACCACAGAAATGCCTTTTGAGATCAAAAGTTCTGTGACGAAAAGAGCAGTGTGACATAGGGCGTTGTCCTGATAGAGCATCTACTTGTCTGCAATGTCTGGTCTCACGCGAATGACCCTTTTTCTGAGCCTTTCAAGGACGTCTTTATAAAAAACTTGTTTGACAGTTTGTCCTGGAGAAACAAATTCTTTGTGAAGGATTTCCCTTCTATGAAAAAAAGCTAATTAGCATTGATTTGATTTTTGATTTGCTTATTCGAGCTTTCTTTGGTCGAGGCGAGCTCGTAGTGTGCTACTCCTTACTTTGCCTCTTGATCTCAGGGTCGTATTCGAAAATCCATGATTCATCACCTGTGATCACACGACTAAAGAAATCTTTCTCATTGACGATTCTGTCAAGAAGATTAAGACACTTATTTTTTCGTTTGTCCTGCTCAATTGCAAGGTTTTTCGGCACCATTTTCGCACAGACCTTTTGCATGCGCAAGTGTTCAGTCAAAATTTGATAAACGGTAAATCTGTTTAAATTTAATTGTTCACTCAACATTCTTAATGTTAAACGACGGTCTGATCTCACATAAGTGTTCACACGTTCGATATTTTCGTCGGTTTTTGAAAGTTGAAGGCCTCCCTGAACGGTGTTCATCTTCAACGTGTGCTCTGCCTTTCAGAAATGACTTGTGCCAGCGAAAAACTTAAGTATAATCAGGATAAAGAATATTTCCCATAGGCCTGTTTTAACTTTTCAAATGTTACACTTGTTGATTCTTCAAGCTTAACACAAAATTTAATAGCACAACGTTAAGATACTACCGATTTTTCAATGTTTACGAGCAGTTTGTTATCAAATCCTCTGCGGTTTTTTGTTCCCTGTCATTACAATAATCCAGCAGGTTTTTAAAGTAGAATAATATTGCATGATTATTCAAAATAATTATTGTTAATAACAAATTAGTATTAAAAAAGAAGAATTTTCAGAATAAATTCATGCCAAAACGAAATATCTATTATTATTTAAAAATTTGTATATGGGAGTTTTCGAGGTCGCTGATTACGAATCCGCTATCAAAATTTTAAAATTCAAAATGGCCGATCCAATATGGCGAACCTAAATTTTGAAAAATGATAATCTTTTTCTGAAATTTAGCATGTAGGGGTTCTCGAGGTCGCTAATTACGAATCTGATATCTAAATTTAAAAATTCGAGATGACGGATCCAATATGGCCGATCAAAATTCTGAAAAAGGTTAATTTTTTCTGAAATTTGATGTATAGGGGTTAATTTTTTCTGAAATTTAATGTACAGGGGTTTTTGAGGTCACTGATTACGAATCTGCTGTTAGAATTTAAAAATTTTAAATGCCTGGTCCAATATGACCAACAGAATTTTTTATAATTTTAAGATTTTTTGGATCACTGATTACGAGTCTTTTGAAAAATTTCCGAAATTCTTAATACGGCGGTTTTAATATATTAGTAAATAGGAATTTCGGAGATTGCTGATTGCGAATAAGTCATTAGATTCACATTTTTCAAAATGGCTGATGTAGTGGAGACAATTCATACGTAGTATGGTTCATAGTTAACATATAATTACACGTCGGCTATATTAGATCCGCCATTTTGAATTTTGAAATATTAATAAAGGATTCGTAATCAGCGATCTCAAAAACCCTTATATACCAAATTTCAAAAAACAATTACAATTTTTTTGAATTTAGGTCCGCCTTATTGGATCCACCATCTTGAATTTTGAAATTTTGATAGCGGATTCGTAATCAGCGATCTCGAGAACCCTTATTTTTCAATTTTCATAAAAAATTGATCACTGGAAAAATTCATGACTAAAAGGGTTATTGAGCGCTTCGCTTTTTTTTTCCTTTGCCTGCAAAATCATATATTGAATCACAACTGGTAAAACAATGTAAAAAATGTAAAGATGATTTAAATATTTAGTTGTATAAGGTATTGACTGCAAAGTCGATATTTCGACTAGAAAATTTACAGCTAACTGCTGTAGTAGCTACACAACATTCTTATATAGCATACTATCAACTTTAAATGTGGCTTGGAAACAAAATAAGTGCAACGAAATGGGTCTGAAAAAAAAAATTTGTTAATAGTTCTAAAATACTCATGCTTCGCTTAACAAACATTTCAATCATACCTGAAGAGTTACTACAAAAAATTTCTTGCAGCTGCAAAACCAATTGTTCAAGTAATAGGTGCGGATGTCGTAAATATGGACTAAAATGCACAGTATTGTGCATAAAATGACAAAATTTGGACAATTGTTCGAATGTTAAACAAATTTTAGAAGATTTTAACGATTCCGAAGACATTATAAATGGATTCTAGCAGCCGAGTATTTGCTCGGACCGTGAAAATGAACCAACCGAGCAATTTAGTAATACTAAAGAAACTTTTAAAGATAATGAAAAAATTCAACCTAGTACAGGGTCAGACGATATAATAGATTCTACAATACAACAAAACAATTAAAAAAGTTTTATTTTTTTATAAGCTTATTAATCGAATTAAACGTCTATAGCAATAGTACACAAACATTAACCCTCTGTAGGGCAACATCTTAAAATTTTAAAATAAGTAGTGAAAATCATTCATCTAAATAAATAAAAATACACGTGTTTTTCGAAATTCTGTTTATTTTTATAAATTTCGAAAAAAAAACACAATTTTAGGGATTGTTACAGAAATGTTACACTGCATCGACACAAAGTCAAACTCATCGAAATATTTCAATTACACAAAAACCTTATCTACACCACAAAGTACATGTACTTACCTTATGTATTTTACAAAAACACACAGTTTTTATCACGTTTTTCTATTTTTGAATTATTTTTCAAAAGCACGTTGGTGGTTTGAACTGATCGGCCGGCGAACACTGGCTTGCACGCGGCACTAACGCCTTCTACATTTTTTGTGTTATACTAAGTCGATACATCGGTTTGTTACGCGAATGTTACATCGACTCAAAAGGGACTAGAAAAATTATTTGAATTGTGGTAGGCAAAGAATCGCTTTGTGACAGAAATGTCACACCGCGCTACAGAGGGTTAAGTTTCGGATAAAATAATAAAATACTGTATTTTGGGTATTCTTTCTCGTAGAATTGAATAGTGTAATCAGTTTTTTCCATTTTTCAAAAATTTAAACAAATCATCAACAATTACTTAAAATTTTATTGTTGCAAAAGTCATTTATTATTTTTTTGCATTTTTAAGCATATTTTTAAATTTTAAGTATACATTTTTTTATTAGGTTGCTGCAGATGAAATGGCCGATTTAGCAATGACAAAGTTGGCTGCAATTTTAGTGTATTATGTTGGCACAAGGCGGCGCAAATGATATGACATTTGGAAGTATAAATACTGCTACCTTGGTTTATGGAGTCATTTCTGTTTTGCACTTCATAGTGATCGTAAAAACAAAAAGAGAAAGTGAACATAGAAGTAAATCAAAAACGGCTACTTTTACTATACGAATTTAAATTAGAGCACAACGCAACGGAAGCAACGAGGAATATCAACAGCGCATTTAGGCCTGATACAGTAAGGGAACGAACCACTCGGCGGTGGTTCGAAAAATTTCGATCCGGAGATATGAACCTTGGAAATGAGCCACGTGGACACCCAGGACCATCGATCGATAACGACGAGCTGCGTGCATTAGTGGAGTCTGACCCCCGCCAAACCATAAAGGATCTTGCCGAGAAATTAGGCGTTCACAATTCGACAGTTTGCCGCCACTTGCAACAACTTGGAAAAGTGAAAAAGCTTGACAAATGGGTTCCGCATAATCTTACCGATCAAAACATGACGAGTCGAATAGAGATTTCAAGTTCTCTTCTCTCCCGCAACAAAAAGGAACTGTTCTTGCACCGAATTGTGACCTGCGATGAAAAGTGGATTTTATACGATAATCGTCGCCGATCGGCCCAATGGCTAGATGCCGATGAAGCGCCAAGACAAATGCCGAAACCAAGCCTTCATCCAAAGAAAATAATGGTAACTGTTTGGTGGTCTGTAGCTGGAGTTATCCACTATTCGTTCCTGCAACCTGGCGAAATCATCAATGCTGAAAAATACTGTGCTTAACTGGATGAAATGCATCAGAAATTGATAGTCCAACCACCTAGGCTTGTCAACAGGGATGGAGTGATACTGCTTCATAATAACGCAAGACCTCATGTATCTAGAACAACGGTCCAAAAATTAAACGAGTTGTGCTATGAGACTCTTCGTCACCCTCCATATTCACCAGACCTCTCACCAACAGATTGCCATTTCTTTAAACATTTGTATCACTTTTTGACAGGAAAAAGATTTAATAATGAAGCTGCTGTCAAAAATGCCTTCGAGGAGTTTCTTGGAACCAGAACCTCGGACTTCTACAAAACTGAAATAAATGTACTTGTATCTCGTTGGGAAAAGTGTGTTGCATCTATTGGTACCTATTTCGATTAAATAAATTGTCTTTAGAAATATTTACAGCTGTTTAAAAATTTATTACTAAATCGGCCATTTCATCTGCAGCAACCTAATATTTTATTAATAAGTATATATCAAAATAAAAAATAAGTCCCGGATGAATCCTATACGACAATTTCCTAAAGTACAATTTTTATTAAAAAAAAAAATTAATTTCTCGGAGAAAATTTTTTCTTTGGAAACTTCTTGATTGTTGTACCTAAAAGAAATTGAGGTTCTTCTGGATATAATAAGATATACCTCTGCTAAGTTTTATTAAAGTTGCATTATTTTTGCAGAAATAAAAAATAAAAACCGAAAAAAAAAAGATTTTTCGCATTTATCTTGGATATTTGAGGTTATGTAAAAAAGTGACCTTTACGAAAGTTATAGATTTTTGCATGATCTATAACTTTTTGATTAAACATTTTTTATTTTGACGCCAACTTTCGCTGAAAATAGCAATTGTACAATGATAGTACAATTTTCCGCCCCCTAAAACTACTCCGCAATTTCCCTATTGATGTTATTTTTTTTTTTTTTTTTTTCATCATAAATTCCTTCACTATTTCCAACCGTTCAACTCTGGATAACAATTTTTTTTTTTTTCTGGAGTACAAATTGATTCGGTCTGTTTTTTTGTGGTCAAAAATGCATTTATTACAAAATAAAAAGAATTAAAAGATTAATCAAAGTATCATCCATCGCTAGTTACTACTTCTTCCCACCTATCAGGCAATTTACAAATTCCATTTCGAAAAAATGTCTCATCTTTTGAGGTGATCTAAGTTAGGAGCCAAGTGTCGATTTCTGCGAAAGAAGTAAACCGATGACCTGCCAGATCGTGCTGCATCCCTCGGAACAACCAGTAATCAGAAGAAGCAATGTCCGGAGAATACGGCGGGTGCGGCAGAATATCCCACTTAAGCTTTTCCAAATATTTTTTCACGACTTTTGCGACATAAGGCCAAGCGTTGTCATGCAGAAAAATAGCTTTGTCATATTTTTCCTTCTATTTCAGCCATTTTTCTTGTAATGCACGGCTCAAACGAATCAATTGTCGTCTGTACTGATCGGCCGTTATAGTAACGCCTGGTTTTAGCAGCTCGTAGAACACAATACTCTTTTGGTTCCACCAGATACACAACATGATCTTCGAACCATGAATATTTGGCTTTGGTATTGATGTTGAGGTCGATGACAACGACTGACCGGGCATAGCGTAATATTTTTTCTTCTTGGGATTATCTTAGAATTTCCATTTTTCATCCCCAGCAACAATTCTATGTGAAAAACCCTTTCTTTATTGCCTTTGAATCAACTGCTCGCAACAGAAAAATCGCCTGTCAATGTCTGTCGGTTTCAGTTTATAAGGCACCAAATTATCTTGCTTCTGAATTATTCCTATGGATTACAATTGTACAGAAACTGCTTGTTAAGTCACTTTCAATGTCTCTGCAAGCTCCTCTTGCGTTTGACTTAGATCTTCATCGAGTAATGCCTCTAACTTTTTGTCTTCGAATTCTTTTGGCTGTCTAGAGCGAGGCTTGTCTTTAACGCTGAAATCTCCATTCTTGAAACGTTTAAACCATTCTCTACAAGATTTATCAGTTGGAGCATTGTCACCATAAACTTTCACAAGCATTCAATGCGCTTCAGCTGCACTTATCTTCCAATTAAAATAGAAAACTAAAACCTCCTGCGAATGCTACTTAGTTAACACAAAATTGGACTTCTTTAACACAGTTGAAAACAAGATTTTTTTATGAAACTCAAAGCGATATAAACTGAATATTATTGACAGGTGTCTAACCTCTCTGAAACTACCGACTTCAGCTGTTTCTATTAAATATTTATAATAGCCAGGGCCATCTTGTGAAAACAAACCGAACTGATTTGTACTCCTAATATATATACAGGGTGTCAAAAAAGTCCCGGAACGACTGTATATTTCCTAAGGTGGGGTATTTCAGAAAATGGTCAAGATCAATCCCTAAGTAACTCTCAACGAGGAATTCAATGTTAACCTCTATTTTGACTTCGGCGATGTCCTTCACGGTTATTTTAAGGTCAGGTCATGTTTTTTAATGATGAAATTCCTTTTTTGACATTGGTAATCGTAAGAGCGGAAAATTTCACGTTCAAATATGTACTTAGGTCACAAGAACACGTTGATTTTGACGGTCAGCCAAGGCCATTTAAACATGAACAAGGTCTGGTTATCTTTTGGCATAGGAAATCCCCAATTTTTTTTTAATTGATGTATTAAAATTAGCAAGATTTATGTAGTGTTGACTGTATGCGTGACCTTGATGATGTCCTTTCTCCAATGTTATTTCGAACTCTACTCATTTTTAATAAAAATTTCTTTTATTGACATTGGCAATTGCAAGTGCGGAAAATTTTACATTCAAATATGTACTTAGATCATAAGGCCACGTTGACCTTGAATGTCAGACAAGAGCATTTAACGTAGGATAAGCTTTTTATTTTCTGAATATCTGAGTCATGACCCGTAAAGTCATTTTGAGGTTCACTACTTTTTATTTACTTTTAATATTACCCGTGATCAAAAACTTTGATGTAGTAAAAAGTGTTCCCTTCGCCTGTGCTTAATTTGTGTGAGTGCTTTCGGATTTCGGAATGCTTGATTATCTAACACATCGTTCAATAAGTCCCGAGACTAACAACGAAAACAACATTTTTTTTCAAAAATCATTTTTATTCATCAATATAATCTTCTTTTGAAGTGATACAATCTTTCCAACGCCTTTCCAACATTTCTATACCATGTTTATTGAAGGATTTATTTTTTGCTTTAAAATAGGCTTCAGTTTCGGCAATGACCTCCTCATTCGAGCCAAATTTTTTTCCCTGGAGCATTTTTTTGAGATCAGCAAAGAGCCAGTAGTCGCTGGGGGCTAAATCTGGCGAATACGGGGGGTATGAAAGCAAATCAGAGCCCAATTCGTTCAATTTTGCCATTGTTTTCATGGACTTGTGGCATGGTGCATTGTCTTGGTGAAAAAGGATGTTTTTCTTCTTCATGTGCGGTCGTTTTGCTGCGATCTCCTCCTTCAAACGTACTAACAAGTCAATATAATAATCACTGTTGATCGATTTACCTTTTTCCAGGTAGTCAATGAAAATCACGCTATGTGTATCCCAAAAAACAGACGCCATGACTTTGCCAGCAGACTGCTGCGTTTTTGGACGCTTTGGGCGGCTTTCGCCAGCCATGCGCCACTCAGATGATTGCCGATTCAACTCCGGAGTGAAATGATGTATCCATGTCTCATCCATGGTCACGTATCGACGCATGAAATCGTTTTTATTGCAAGTAAATAGCGATAAACAGCTCTCTGAATCGTCGACTCGTTGCTGTTTTTGTTCCACTGAAAGCAATCGCGGCACCCACTTGGAAAAAACCTTTTTCATACTTAATTTTTCATGAAGGATTGTAAATACGCTTTCAGATGATATCTGTGTCATTTCTGCAATCTCACGGACCTTAACTTTGCGATTTTTCATTACAATTTTTAACACTTCACTCACATTTTCCTGTGTAACGGCTTCCAATGGCCTACCCGAACGTTCCGCATCGTTTTTGTCCGTACGACCACGTTTAAACTCAGCATACCAACGACAAATCGTTGGTTTGGATGGAGATGAGTCCGGGTAATGTTTTTCAAGCCATTGCTGGGCTTCTACGGTGTTTTTACCGATCAAAAAACAATGTTTTATCAACACGTGAAACTCGCTGTTTTCCATTTTTCAAACAAATCACAAAGTGACTTTACTCTAACCTCGATAACTCTGCTGTCTGTGATCCGATCGACGTGAAATTTTTACACGTTTTATGTAAAGGTTCGCACTCTATGGAAACGTGGCAAGTTTGGTACTACTAGTACCATCTCTGGGTTAGTCTCGGGACTTATTGAACGATGTGTTATTATCTTTAAAATCTGTGTCCTTATTATTTATTACCTTTATTATTAATTATCATGAAATTTAATTTATCTTTAATTTGTCTTCATCATCGTTAAGTTCAATGCAGGTCGAATTACTTTTGAAAATAGTAGTATTTTCAATTTTTTTTTAATTTTAAATTTTATCATTAATTAGAATCTACCCTGCTTTTAGATTACCTTGATTAATGTTTGTAATTTCACTTTGGATTGATTAGGAAGTGTTTTATTTATTAATTACAAATAATTCGATTTAGTTCTTATTTTGCATTATTAATATTTCTTTTTTAAAAAGTCTTTTGCTTTTCTAACTAATAGTTTTTATTTTATTAGTCACTGACTAATTGAAGACATTATTTTTTTCTCTTTTTGCAATTATTATAACTTATAAATAAATTGTTTATTACGATTTACTTTGTGGCTTATGTTTTATAAAATATTATGGCGCATGTTAAACTTTCAGAGCGAGAAAGAGTATCTTTATTAACGATGCGGGATTGGGGTAATCAAGTGCGATCTTATGATCTAGTTCGAGATATATTTAATTCTACTTTTCGTAATAGAGAAGGGGATAGTAATATCTTAAAATCAACTATCTCAAGGACTGTACAGCGCTTTGAGAATCATGGATTTACTAAAGATCTTGAGAGAACTGGTCGACCGAAGTCTGTAGCCGAAGAGAATCAAATTGTAATAGCTCAAGGATTTGTTAAAGATCCGCATCTTACTTTACGTAGAGTCAGTGATCAGTTTGATGTTTCTCATAAAACAGTACAAAGGGTTTTGAAAAACATTCATTTTCATCCATACAAAATTCATTTAGTACAGGAGCTTAATAAAAATGATCCTGATCGTTGGATAGAGTTTTGTGAAACAATGATGAATTAAATCGATGATGATCCTCTGTTTTTATACAACATAGTTTTTTCGGATAAAATAATTTTTACATTGAAAAGCGAAGTAAACAGATACAATTGTCGATATTGGTCTGACACAAATCTTGATTGGATGTTAGAAAATCACACTCAAAATCCGTAAAAAGTAAATGTTTGGGCTGGCATTTTAAATGATTCTTTTATAGGCCCTTTCTTCATCGATGGTAATCTCACTGCGGATAGATATGAAGAATTGCTTCGAGATCAAATTATGCCGAGAATAAGAGAGCCAGGAGATGATGATTTTGATCAAAATTGGTTCCAGCCGGAATGAAAAATGGAGCAGCTGCTCATTATAGTAGGCTTGCTTGGACATATTTAGATGGCCAGTTTCCTCATAGATGGATTGGAAGAAGAGGTGAAATCGAGTGGCCTGCTAGATTTTCTAATTTAACGCCTCTTAATTTATTCTATGTGATTATTTAAAGAGTAAAATATACGCAACTTAACCACAAAATTTAGATGAGTTGTGGAATCGGATACTCCAAGAGGCTGCTTCAATTAACAGAGAATTGATACATAATGCTTTTGCACATTTCTACAATAGAGAAGCTTTTTGCCAAGAAGCTGAAGGTTTACAGTTTGAACATCTACACTAAATTGGAAGTCTTGATAGAAAACGTGAGAGGCAAGGGGACTCACGCAAATCAAACACCCCAAAGGAAACAGATTTTACTCCGTCCACGCCGTTGTTTGTGGGCAATGCTAGAAGTTAATAAAAGTTAAAATTATAATGACCTTAGAGGATATCGTCAAGGTTACGCTCACAATTATCACTTTATAAACCTTGTTAATGTCATTACATTTGTTTAAAAAAATTTGGGAATTCCTATGCCAAAAGGTAAGCAGACCTTGCTCAAGTTTAGATGACCTTGGCTGACCTTCAAGGTCAACGTGTCCTTTTGACCTGAGTACATATTTGAACGTAAAATTTCCCGCTCTTTTGATTGCTAATGTCAAAAAAGGTAATTTTCATTAAAAAATGAGTAGAGCTTGAAATAACCTTGGAATTCGAAGAACATCGTCAAGGTCACGCCTACAGCCAAAACTTTATAAACCTTGCTAATTTTGATGCATCAATTTAAAATAAATTGGAAAGTCCCTATGCCAAAAGATAACCAGACCTTGTTCGTGTTTAATGGCCTTGGCTGACCTTCAAGGTCAACGTGTCCTTATGACCTAAGTACATACTTGAACGTAAAATTTCCCGCTCTTTAGATTACCATTGTTAAAAAAGGGATTTCCCATTTAAAAAACATGACCTGATCTTAAAATGACTTTGTAGGACATCGTCAAGGTCAAAATAGAGGTTACCATTGAATTCCTCGTTGAGAATTACTAAAGGATTGACTTTGTCCATTTTCCTAAATACCCTACCTTAGAAAATATACAGCTGTCTTGAGACTTTTGTGACACCTGTGTGTATATACAGGGTGAGCCATTTTAATCGTCCCACCTAAATTTCTCCGTTGGTAAGCCAGATACAGAGAAAAGTTTCTGACAATAGTTTTATAATTTCAAACAGTCATAATATGGTACCATTGGTTCGACCTTAAAGAGTAATTTAAAAGTCACATGAAGGTTACCTTAAATTTCTTAAATTTAATCTACTATTTCTTGTTACATATTCTTGTAGGTTCTTTTAAGAGCTTTCTAAAACACTATAATAAAATATTTTTTCATTGAGTAATTTTCGAATTATGAGGCTCCAAAGCAGTATTTTGCAGTACTTTGACTAAAAGTACAAAATATCCAGTACAATGTCATGTTATGGGTTACATTGATCCTTAGGTATGATTCGAAAGTCAAATGAACTTTTCACCTAAATGTCTACAGTTATGCGTGTTATGCACCAGAAATACTAATCACCCTATTTTAACGCTATTCAGGAACAACGTCGTGGACGTAGTGAAATTCTGTTCCCTTTGGGGTGCCTGATTAACGTGAGTCCCCTTGCCTCTTACTATTATAAGAATTATGATTATTAACCACAAAGCAAATGTTCGAAGTGGCCTCCATTGACTTCAAGGCAAAAATTTAATTGCCTTTGGAAACGTTGTACTGTTCTTAGCAACGTTTCTATTGGAATCACTGCGCAAGCTCGACGAATCCCGTTCATCTCCCGTATGGCCAAATTGTGTCATGCGCTTTTTGGACGAACGCGCGCGATCAAATAAAGAGCCGAATCGCACCGTGCGTGAGGGGTCGACTAGCTTAACCGCCGGATACTGGAAGGGGGCTCGCGTTGACACTAGAAGCGCCACGTAGCAGCTAACAATTGCACTAGCTCCGCATATGTTGTGAGCAATTGTTAGTCTGAGAGAATTCTTGAGCGGCTCCATTCCGATCGATCTCCGCCGATCACAGGCTAGGAGAGTCCGTATGTAAACATTTGTATGTAAGCAAGCTTTTTTTGTAAAATTCGATCTTTATCCGAATGTAAACATGCCTGAGGTAATGCTAAAAGTAAGATAAACGGGTAATGCTAAAAGTAAGATAAAAATAAAAAATAAAAATAAAAATAAAAATAAAAATCTGGGTAATGCTGAAAGTAAGATAAAAATAAAAAATAAAAATAAAAATAAAAATCTGGGTAATGCTGAAAGTAAGATAAAAATAAAAAATAAAAATAAAAATAAAAATCTGGGTAATGCTGAAAGTAAGATAAAAATAAAAAATAAAAATAAAAATAAAAATCTGGGTAATGCTAGAAGTAAGATAAAACTAAAAAATAAAAATAAAAATAAAAATCTGGGTAATGCTAAAAGTAAGATAAAAATAAAAAATAAAAATTAAAATAAAAATCTGGGTAATGCTAAAAGTAAGATAAAAATAAAAAATAAAAATAAAAATAAAAATAAAAATCTGGGTAATGCTAAAAGTAAGATAAACGCATTTAAACAAACAGTACGGCAGAGCACTGCTTTGAAGCCTCGTATTTCGAAAATTATTCAATGAAAAAATATTTTATTATAGTGTTTTGGAAAGCTCTCGAGATAACCAACAAAAATATGTAATAAGAAATACAAGTAGTAGGTTCTTTTTAAGAAATTTAAGGTAACCTTCATGTGACCTTCAAATTACTCTTTAAGGTCAAACCATTGCTACCATCTTATGTCCTCCTCCAAACTATACAACTTTTGTCTGAAACATTTTTCTGTGTCTGGCTTACCAACGCAGAAATTTGGGTGGGTCACTTAAAATGGCTCACCCTATATATATACTACTGTTATCAACAAGTAAGGTGAATTTGTTTATAAAATGTAAATTCTTTATTTATTCTTCCAAATCAATTTCATCCCCTTCAAAGTAATCCCTGTCTGATAAAACGCACTTTTGCCAACGCTTTTTCCAGTCCTCGAAACAGTCGGAATAGTCTTTTTCCGGTATAGCTTTCAAGACCTTCTTCGATTCGGTTTTTACCTTCTCAATCGTGTCAAAACGGCGTCCCCGCATTGGCTTTTTGAGTTTGCTGAATAGCCAGAAGTCGCACGGAGCCAAATCAGGCAAATACAGTGGTTGCGGAACGGTATGAGTCGCGTTTTTGGCAAAAAAGTCGCAAAGAACAAATGCAGTATGACATGGTGCATCATCGTGATGAAGGAACCAAGAGTTGTTCGCCCATGATTCCGGCCGTTTCAGACGAATAGCTTCACGCAAACGACGCATAACGCTCAAATAATATTTTTTGTTGACAGTTTGGCCCAGCGAAAGGAATTCATAGTGCACCACACCACGATAATCAAAGAAAACTGTCAACATGACCTTGATTTTCGATCGACTTTGCCGTGATCTTTTCGGTCTTGCTTCACCTTTTGCACGATAATCGCTGGATCAGTCGGTGGTTTCAGGGTCGTATGCGTAAATCCAAGTCTCGTCTTCAGTAATAATGCATTGCAAGTAGTCCTGATAGTCAGACAGCAAAGTTACACATACATCAACGCGACGCTTTTTTTCCAAAAAATTGAGCGATTTTGGCACCAATCGAGACTTGACGCATTTGAGACACAAAGCATCCTTCAAAATAATTTAGGCTAAGCCAAATGATATTCCAACACTATCAGCGAGGTCTCTAATTGTCAATCGACGATTTTCAAGCACCAAATCTTTGATTTTTTGGACGTGGCCCTTGTCGGTAGACGTTGATGGTCGTCCAGAGCGCGGTTCGTCTTCAACGCGTTCTTGACCCGCTTTGAACTCGTTGTACCACTGATGAACGTTTTTTCGTGCCATAGTTTGATCACCAAAGGCCTTCCGTAACATTTTTAACGTGTCCGCACAAGAATATTCGTTCCGCAAACAAAATTTGATGCAAGTTCTTTGCTCAACAAAATCACCCATTGTAAAAATCGAAAAATTCACTTTTGGTTGTTTACAAAAACACGTGTAACTCGGAGATAATTAAACCTTTTGACAAACAGATGCTTGGCAAATGTTATAGACAGTCCTACCAACCTAGGAAAAAAAATTTACCTGCCTTCCTAATGCACAGGAGTTTTAAATGACAATTTCACCTTACTTTTTGATCATAGTAGTGTATATATATATATATATATATATATATATATATACAAGGGTGGTTGAAATATCATAGAGACAAACGCTGTAGATGACGCGCATGTATGTTTTGAAGGCCGTGGCTTGAGTGCGTAATAGCTGGGTCCCTTACGAACAGTGTGGTATAGTTTTCGTCGAGAGTGCATGTTTTACCGGTGTGCTACGACCATGAGTGAACGTCAAGTGCCGACCGCCGTTGCGCAACGTATTGTCATTTGTTTTTTAGTGTGGGAAGGCGTTAAAAACACGGAAATTTTTCTGCGTTTGCAAAATCAGTTCAGTAGTGAGTGCCTGAGTAGGGCTGCTGTGTTTAAATGGGCCAAAGCATTCAAGGATGGTCGCGAAACCGTCTAGAATGAGCCGCATGATCGGCGACCGCGAACCAGCATCACACCAGACAACATTTGCCGCGTAAAACAGTTTATTTTGGAGGGCCGTAGGATGAATGTTCGAGACATTTCGGCTGAACTCGGCATCAGTATTGGTAGCGTAGAGTCTATCATCCACGAACACCTTCAATATCGCAAAATAACGGCGCGATGGGTCACTAAACTGTTGAACTTCAAGCAAAAATTCACGTGGTTGGAAGTTTGTCGCCGCTTGCTGACGCGATACGAGATGAGGGGGGGGGCGGTTTTTTTAGGGGTTACCCCCACTTGCGACTTTGAAAAAATCGATTTTTTGTTAATTGCATTTTTTTGAAGTATAAGTATCTGAGAATATGACCTGAAAATTTCAAGTCAATCCGAACAAAATTGACTGAGATATGAGCGTTAAAAGAAAAGAATCCGTTGTGTAAACAACCGGCTAGTCTGACTCCTGGCACGCTCGACCCTCTCGTCGGTTTCAGTCGATTGTTCGATGACAATGGTCGTATACCTGGCATTTACAACGTTTATATAATAGACTGGAATTTGTAGAAACGAATTTTCTACCCCGGACCCGGAATAGATGACTCTATGTAAGTTTACAAAAAAAATTATTTACTTCGTGTAAACTGAAATTAAAACTTTAAACGCGTTTTTCTCGAAATGGCATTTCTGAAGTCGGTGACCAAGATTGCTCAAACACTAATGAACCGATCTTCTTGAAATTTTGCAGGCTTATTTAATACATAAGAATGTAGTCTGTGATCGTTCAATTTTCTGTTTCAAAAAAAAATGGCCGTTTTATAGCCAAAAAACGGCCGTTTTTTTTCGTTAAAATCGAACCATTAACTTTGACTGTCCGAAATTTTGTGAAAAACGAATATTTCTTTAAATCGTTTGATTAAAGACTAGTTTATACTTATATTTAACTAAATCTATCCACATTTTTTGTTTCAGATGATCTACTTTGCCGCAATGTTGGTCACCGCAAACCGTATAAATAAAAACACTATTTCATTGGCGGCCATTTGCCACTTAACAATGTAATATTTTGCAATAAAAAATAACTGATAGTTCTTCAAGATATATTCTTTAAGATGATATAATAATCGTTTAAAAAAGTTCTGTAGTTTTCTTTAAAAAAATTTATGAAAAAGGCCTTTTTTGTTGAGCTACAACTGGGGGTAACCCCTTAAAACAAATAGAAAATCATCAGAGAAGCATCTCCAACACGCATTACCTAATATACGGTGGAGCTTTAGACCTAATCCTAATCACCGTAGGGCTCATCTTCATTGCCTGGAAGTGTCATACTCGAAGAATGCTGCAACATCAATATCAGACCAAACGCAAAGTCAAAATAATCTCTGACACTACCCCTGCACGTCGTAATCAACCAACATTGGAAGGCCAGTCCTGCACACTACAGATACTAGTACAGGCCTTAGTTCCTGAAAGATGGATAAATCAAAGATATACTAAAGCACCTAACGACCGATATAGCCAGGGCAAGTGAAGCACTAGAATTTCCAATACCTGTTCAACATTTAAGGGCAGAAGAAGTCGCAAGAATTGCGCAAGTAGACGTGGTTTACAACAATGGAAAGTTATTAATTATCATGCATCTTCCATTAGTAGAACAAGTACCCTACAACCTCTATAGACTGCATCCATTAGCTGTATCGCAAACAATAAACAATAATTGGATAGGAACAGGATATATAAAACCAAGCCATAAATACCCAATTATTGGAACGGACCAAAGGCAGTACATGAAAATGAATTATGAGGACTTGCAGAATTGCCAACATACACATTATGCCTACATATGTTCAATCAACGGACCCTTGTCTAAAACCACTATTCAAGAAGATTGCGAGGTATCAATGTTGCTGAGACCCAAAATACAAATAATGAAAACCTGCGATGTAACCATAACTCCCAATAACGTCACTCAATGAAGTTACCTAAAGATGGATGGATCCTGGCTCTATTCCTTAGGACAAAAAGAATATTTACGTCTAACCTTTTCAGGACAACCAGACCAAACTATACACCTCCAGAAGGCAGGAATTTTACGTATGGCACCCGGCTGTGTACGCAAGACCGACAAACATCTTCTTATAAGTAAAGGAAACCAACGTAACGATTTTCAATACATATACAAACCAGAGATAACACTCAATGTAGAGGCCATATTCCCTGACATGTTAAACTATCATTAAGAACTAATCAGCACTCCAGAAACAGAGATCTCAAACGCCCTTGCACCAGACGTTAAAGGATGGAAAAACCGCAAAGAGTCGATAGAGAAAATTACCCGTGGTTTAACGGGTTACCCCCACTTGCGACTTTGAAAAAATCGATTTTTTGTTAATTGCATTTTTATGAAGTGTAAGTATCTGAGAATATGACCTGGAAATTTCAAGTCGATCCGAACAAAATTGACTGAGATATGAGCGTTGAAAGAGAAGAATCCGTTGTGTAAACAACCGGCAATTAAAACTTTAAACTTGTTTTTCTCGAAATGGCATTTCTGAAGTCAGTGACCAAGATTACTCAAACACTAATGAACCGATCGAACTATTAACTTTGACTGTCCGCCATTTTGTGAAAAATGAATTTTTCAATCCATCGATTAAAGACTAGTTTATACTTATATTTAACTAAATCTATCTACATTTTTTTTTTTTAAATGATCCACTTCGCCGCAATGTTGGTCACCGCAAACCGTATAAATAAAAACACTATTTCATTGGCGGCCATTTGCCACTTAACAATGTAATATTTTGCAATTAAAAAATTACTGAAAGTTCTTCAAGATGTATTCTTTAAGATGATATAATAATCGTTTAAAAAAGTTTTGTAGTTTTCTTTAAAAAAATTCTTGAAAAAAGGCCTTTTTGTTGAGCTACAAGTGGGGGTAACCCCTTAACGCGAATCTTTACTACAGACGAGACATGGGTACTCTATTGCACTCCTGAAAGCAAGGTGTCGTCTAAAGAGTGGAGAAAGAAGGAGGAAGGGGCGCCAGTCAAAGCGAAGACAAGCGGGTCCGCGGATAAGGTTATGTGTACTGTGTTCTTGGAACGACGGGGCGTGCTGTACGTCGATTTCCTGCGCACCCAACGTTTCATCAATGCTGCATACTACTCTAACATTCTGAAAACACACGTGAAACCCGCCTATCGCTTGAAACGGAGGAGCATTCCAGCTTAAAGTGCGATTCTTCTCCAGGATAACCCGCGCTCTCATACCGCGCGTCTCACGCTCGATACAATATTGAAATTAGGGTGGTAGGTACTGGAACACCCCCCTACAGTCCGGATTTATCACCCTGCGACTACCACATGATTGGACCACTGAAAGAAGCCCTCAGAGGTCAAAGATTCAACACTGACGACGAGGTAGAAGAGTTCGTGCGCACATGGCTATCTGAGTTGCCCAAGGAATTCTTCGATACCGGAATCAAAAAGCTTACGGAAAGGTGGACAAAATGTGTAACTTGTAAGAGGAAGTACCAAGAAAAACTGTAAATTTTTGTAAATTCTTTTGATAGTAAATAAACGTGTCAGAGCATTTGTTTCGATCATATTTGAACTGCCCTCGTATATATATATTGGGTGTACAACTTTGCTTCCGCCGTTTTGCAATAGATGGCTGTAGCGGTAAGTGGTAGTTGAAATAAATAGATCTTAAATGTCGTACAATAAGCTTAGGTATTTGTAAACATAACACCATCGAAATATTAGTCGATTTGTGTCTGCATCATAAAGTTATTCTTGATTAAACATGTCAGCTCACGAGCCAAATTCTCGTCATTTGCAGGAGGTTTTAATTTTCTGCTCTAATATTAGGTGTAGTAAAAAGTAATTCTATATTTTGCCAATTGCTTTAGTAGTTTGTATCTCCCGTTGTAAAAATGCGATCAGGTTACACTAGAGGGCGTTAGAAAGATGAGATTTTGTACTAAAAAAGCTTCTGATACAGTTTTGTGATTGCTTGACTCAGTATTTTTTTAGCACGCGTCAAATATGGACACCAACAAAGAGAAAATACGCCATATTTTACAGTACTTCTTTGATAAAGGCAAAAGCGCAAGCCAGGTAGCTGAAAATGTGAATAGTGTTTATGGTCCTGATATTGTAACAGCCAATCACGCGCAATTTGGGTTTCGTCGATTCCGTTCCGGTAATTTTGACATCACAGATGCACCACGCTCTGGAAGGCCAATTGTCGAAAATGTCAATAAAATAATGGAAATCGTCGAGTCCGACCGTCACGTAAGCACTGTTTCGATTGCCCAGGAGCTAAACATTGCGCATAAAACCGTTTGGAATCACTTAAATAAGGCTGGATACAAAAAAAAGTTCGATGTATGGGTGCCACACGAGTTATCGCAAAGAAACCTCATGATCCGAATTTCCATCTGCGAATCGCTGCTGAATCGCAACAATATCGATCTATTTCTGAAGTGGATGATTACTGGTGATGAAAAATGGGTCACTTACGACAACGTCAAGCGACAACGGTCGTGGTCAAATCGCGGTGAGCCGGCGCAAACGGTGGCCAAGCCAGGATTGGCAGTCAGGAAGGTTTTGCTGTGTGTTTGGTGGAACTGGCAGGGAATCATCTACTATAAGCTGCTCCCCTACGGCCGAACTCTTAATTCGGACCTGTACTGTCAACAATCGGACCGTCTGAAAGAAGCAATCTCCCAGAAGCAGCCAGCTTTGGCCAATAGGAGAGGAATTGTGTTCCATCAGGACAACGCCAGGCCGCATACATCGATAGTGACTCGCCAGAAGCTCGGAGAGCTTGGTTGAGAAGTTCTTATGCATCCACCTTATAGTCCGGACCTGGCACTAAGTGATTACCACCTGTTCCTGTCTATGACGTATGATTTTGCAGGTGAAAAATTCGCCTCATGAGAAGATTGTGAAAATCGACTGTCCTAGTTTTTTGACAATAGGGACAAGGGTTTCTACGAGAGAGGCATTATGAAATTACCTCCAAAATAGCAACAAGTTATCGAACAAAACTGTGCATATTTGACCTAAATCGTATCATTCTATCTATGCTAAATAAAACCTTCAATTTAATGCAAAAACAATGGATTTCTTTTTACTACATCTTCTATGGAGAAATCTGCGACTAAGGCTCAGCGAATGCACTCAACTACCTATGGTGAGGCCGCTATTAGTGAAGGAACGTGTCAAGAGTGGTTTCAACGCTTGAAGAACGGCGATTTTAACGTCGAAGATCAGCATGGCGGTGGAAGAGAGAAGGTTTTCGAAGATGCAGAATTAGAGGCATTACTTGATCAAGACTCGTGTAAAACGCAACGAAAATTGGCAGGATTATTGGGAGTGACGCAACAAGCCATTTCAAAACGCCTGAGAGTCATGGGAATGATTCAGAAACAAGGAAATTGTGTGCCGTACGAGTTGAAGCCGAGAGATGTTGAACGGCGTTTGTGTGTTTGTGAACAGTTGCTTGCAAGGCAAAGACAGACGGGATTTCTGCATCGCATTGTGACTGGGGACGAAAAATGGGTTCACTACGATAATCCCAAGCGCAGAAAATCATGGGGATATCTCGGCCATGCTTCCACGTCGACGGCCAAACCGAATATTCACGGTTCCAAGGTCATGCTCAGTATTTGGTGGGACCAGCTCGGCGTAGTGTATTATGAGTTGTTAAAACCGACTGAAACAATCACAGGCAATCGTTATCGAACGCAATTAATGCGTTTGAGCCGAGCATTGTAAGACAAACGGCCGCAATACAACGAGAGACATGATAAAGTGATTTTACAGCATGACAATGCTCGACCCATGTTGCGAAAGTGGTCAAGACATACTTGGAAACTTTGAAATGGTAAGTCCTACCCCACCCGCCGTATTCTCCAGACGTTGCTCCCTCGGACTATCACTTGTTTCAATCAATGGCACACGGCCTGGCTGACCAGCACTTTCGGTCTTGTGAAGAAGTAAAAAATTGGATCGATTCGTGGATCGATTCAAAAGATGACCAGTTTTTTCATCGCGGGATTCGTATGCTGCCCGAAAGATGGGAGAAAGTAGTGGCCAGCGATGGACAATACTTTGAATCATAAATGTATAACCAGTTTTTTACAATAAAGCCTCGAATTTCGGAAAAAACGGCGGAAGCAAAGTTGTACACCCAATACTTAAATGTATTTATAGTTTATTTCTTCTTTTGGCATATATAATCTTCCTGAAAATAACAATATAGATAACCAAATAATATACGTTTTATTCAATTACATATACTAAAATAAAACATAATTAAAGCAGTTTCCAGAGGTACTGCTATTACGCGTTAGATTTTTTTGGTGTAACTAAAAGTACGAGGGTGAATCAAATATAAACGGTAATTTTTTTTTATACATTTATTGAATAATATTACACACAAACCATATCATCAACATTTCTTAATGTAGTCTTTTGCATTGTCTACATACTTTTGCCACCGTTTTGGTAGCTTGAATATTGCTTGGTCATAAAAAGTCTTAGGACGAGTCGTCAGCCAATTGCGCACGTGCTCCTCGACTTCTTCATTGCAATTCATTACAAAATATTTACTTGGGATCACGAGTTGTAATCAAAATGTTACACCCATTGTTAGAAGCTTCTCCATTAAAGACTTATTCAAATTTTATATTTTATTTGACAATTTATTTACATTTGAAAAGGATTACATTACCTGCAACAGACACTGTGTAGCAAAACCGCGTGAAGTATAAAGCTGAAATCCTAATCCCTAAGCCTATGTCTATTTTATCAACAGGGTTTGGCGATGAACGAAAAGTTCCTGTGCAAAAATGACAGGAATATTCAAAAAAAATACTATTTTCACAAACTTTTTCGGAATACAATAAAAACATGGGAGGAGTTGATTTTCATGATCAATTTTGTAACGCTGTCGTGCCCTCGATTCGTGGAAAAAAATGGATATAGTGCCTTATCATCCGACCAATTCCAGTTTCAATTGCAAATGCGGCAGTATTTTATAACAAATTACATCCTGATGATAAAAAATGTACAAAAAATATTATAGAAGAAGTTTCTGAATCGTACACAGACGGTTGGAAAGAATTAAATGATCGAAAAAGGCGAAGACTATCGGAAAAAAAGTGAAGGGTAAGAAAATCATCACAAAATTACGGGAATGAAGACAAGATGTAGAGGTGCAAATAGTCAAATAAGAATGACTTTTGTGCAAAATATAAAATTTACTTATACAAAAATCATTAGAAAGAGCATCTTTTTATGAACAACAGAGACTGAAAAATTTTACTAAACTACATTATTACTTGTTTCCGTGAAATCGAATTGCACAATTAGATGTTTAGAATTGCATTATTTTTAATTATTTGTTTAATAACGTCTGCAAGGATCTTGTCAGTGTACAAATGAATTTATTATAAAACTTAAAATAAAAGTACGTTTATTATAATGTTAATTTCTATACCAAATGAATCACTGCAAAAGAAGAGCACCAGTATCGCGGCACTCTATTTCGAGCTTCAGCTCGAATAATGAAAACTCGTATTCTTAACAACACTATTTGCCATGGCTCGGCGTGGGCTCAACTTTCGTCCTAGACGAAAGATTTGATGGTTCGCGATATAATCAACTCGATAAACGATACTGATAAAACAATCTTGAACTTGAGCTTAAGCACGCAAACCTACGACACACGCACTATACGCATGGAAGGAAGGACAAAGAATTCGGAAAAATAGTTGCACCCAGTGCAACTCACCTCGCTATACTCATATTTCATGCTCGTCGTACAATTACTCTCTAAAACTCGCTCGTATAATTTTAATATTCGCGTTATTATTAAGCACGATACGTCTCTAATAACTCGTAACGCAATGGCAGCTCGACCGTTAAATCTACTAAACGTTAACTCTTTAAAGGCAGTACTACGGAGAGTGACTAACTTCCCTTGGCGTGGAGAGATGCTTTCTTATTCGTCTAGTTCGCCAATATTCCGTTTCTTCAGTGCGGCGTGCGCGTTGTGGCAAGGCCTACTTGACTACAACACCGTCGACGTAAGTGCTGCGTGCACCGCTCTTCTGTTGTGCTCTAGCTGTCAAATCTTCAGTCTTTGTTCATCCTATATCTCTTAGCGCTAACTCTTTAACTTCCCATAAATGATTGCTCCTTATCAGTGACAGCTTCTCGATAAATAATCTTCGGCACTTAAGTGTTGTGAAGGAGTGGCACTTGTAGTCGCCAGATGCTGACACTGCTTAATATTACTATGTTAAGAAAGTGCCACCATAACTTAGACAGCCTGTCTTTCTACCACCAAGCTAAATGAGCTATTCTTTAAGCTATGCAAGAATCTTTCTCCCAAGGAATTATTGGTTGCACTTTATTCTTTTTATGTGTGTTGAATTACAAGACCATTAATGCTTCTTTGAGCTATAGCTACAGTGCTTGTAAGCTATAGGATTTACTTTATTGGGCTACTTGATAACTGCTTGAGATGGATCGAGATCGAGCTGGAAAAGAAAAAAGTTTAGTGTGTGCTCTTTAGTAACAGGTAGAAAATTCTTCCCTGTTACAGTTTAGATGATTTTGCGATAAACAATTGAATTGAAAAACTAAAAAGCACAGGTATTTTATTTTTCAGTAATGGCCCATTTGGCGTTATTAGTTATTCACTATTTGTAATAACGTAAACATGAGCCGGAATGGGTTCTGATGGTTTCAAATTGTTTATAACAATTTATTGCAAAATGAGTTGCTAGGATAAAAAAATTTTACTAAACTTTTTCTCATAATTTTTCTCATAGAATCGATTACCGCTATTAGTTTTTCGAAATTCTGAGTTTTGTACTTATTTGTTCAAGCAATTTTGCAATAAGCAATTAAATTGAAACATGGGTATTTTATTTTTCAGTAAAATCCCATTTGACGTGGTTAGTCTTATCCTATATAGCTTGAGTTTCGCACGGGCTTTAATAAGTTAATGAGCATCAGCAGTCGAAGCAGAAAAATATGTACAATGTCTAGTAACTTCGTTTCAGCAACAACGCAAGTTTAGATTATACAACTAATTATATCAGTAACTAGATAATCATTTTCACTGCTATTTCTTGTTTTAAAGTAACCAATCGGTGAATTTATTCCGATTGTGATACAAAATTTATTTAGATCAAAAAACGTGTATTTGGAAGCATCAAAATCTGGAAAATTAACAATAAGTAAAAGCATTTATCAGAATTAATGTGCCGTAGTACCGCAGATTACTTAATGAGTAATTTAATTGCAGAACACATTGAAATTCGGTTTAAAAAATATTTTACTTCAACGTATGTCATCACTCCATACTATAACTTGATTTTTAGAATAGTAAAATATCAATTTTTCAACCTGTCTACTGTTCGGTTACTTTTTACTTGTAAAATGAGATGTCAACGAAAACAATCCTTTGTTCTAGTCAAGTCAATATTATGTAGATAAGTATGCAACATTTCAATAAGGACGAAGCGTTAGTTTTTTAAAAATTGTGCTTACGGACTTCAAAAATATTATTTTGAAAAAAAGCGTTTGAATAATTATAAAAGATTGAAACGAAACAAAAGTTTTTTTTTCAACTTACATGGGATCAACTATTTCAGGCCCATAAAATAAGGGTTTTGCTGCATCAGAATTGTCCAAGACATCCTTTTGCCTCAAAATCGTTATTTTCAAAACTTGAAAGCTATGTAACTCCTTCAAACTAACTAAAAAGGAGTTTATCCTCTTCTATTGATATACCTAGAACCTATTTATATATTTTTTTCGTTTTACGCCAAAATGCGTATGGGTGTGCGCGCATATATATATATATATATATATACAGGGTGGTCCGATTTAATCTATCGGTCGAAATAACTTCAAAGGAAGATGGTTATATCAAAAAATATTCAGACAAAAGTTGTAGGAGTTGAAGGGGGTCGTCCAACGCTGACCTTGGCGTTAACCTTGAGGTCAAACTTGAAAGTTATTTGAGGGTCGAATCGCGAATTTTAAGAGGAAATCTCAATTTTTTATTACAGATTCTGATTCTGCGTCGAAAAATATGAAAGTTTTGTCTTAAACATTTTTTTCGATCGTGACAGATGGCGCTGTAATCGGCAGCTTTAATCTATCGTTGCGAATATCTCAACAACTACGCATATAAAGAGGTAAAAAAGGAAAATTTGTTAATCTGGATAGGGGACATGCAATGACACCACAATCGACCCCCCCCCCCCTCTAACCCCCCGTATGAAGCGGTTTCAACTTAAAAATCTAAAATGGGTACCCCAATTTTATATTGCAAATTCTGATTCTGCGTCAAAAAATATGGAAATTTTTTTCAGAACAATTTTTTAGATTCGTGACAGATGTCGCTGTAATCGACAAAATTAAAAATGCGTACAGAACTCGTTACCGAAATATAATTTCTCGAGGAATACACATTGTATTCTGCAAATTAGAATTCTGTTGATAAATACGTTTAAAAATAATTTGTTTTGATGAAAATGTTTATTCTACTTTTAGCGTTACCCGGGCACAACAGATTTTTTTTAAACGTATTTATCCACAGA
Organism: Chalcis sispes; assembly: GCA_949987625.1. Lineage (NCBI taxonomy): Eukaryota > Metazoa > Arthropoda > Insecta > Hymenoptera > Chalcididae > Chalcis > Chalcis sispes. The sequence goes on along the minus strand of OX465098.1, from coordinate 24,907,651 downwards.
ATTCTAATTTTCAGAACATGATGTGTATTTCTCGAGAAATTCTAATTCGGTATCGATTTTTGTACGCATTCTTAATTTTGTCGATTCAGATTTTTAAGTTGAAACTGCTCCATTCAGGGGGTTAGAGGGGGGGGTTGATTGTGGTGTCATTGCATGTCCCCTATCCAGATTAACAAATTTTCCTTTTCTACCTTTTCATATGCGTAGTTGTTGAGATATTCGCATCAATAGATTAAAGCTGCCGATTACAGAGCCATCTGTCACGGACGAGAAAAATGTTTAAGACAAAACATTCATATTTTTCGACGCAGAATCAGAATCTGTAATAAAAAATTGAGATTTTTTCTAAAAATTCGCGATTCGATCCTCAAATAACTTTCAAATTTGACCTCAAGGTTAACGCCAAGGCCAGCGTTGGACGACCCCCTTCAACTCCTACAACTTTTGTCTGAATATTTTTTGATATAACCATCTCCCTTTGAAGTTATTTCGACCGATAGACCACCCGGTGTATATATATATATATATATATATATATATATATATATATATATATATGTTTACCAGTTAGTAAGAAGCTTATAAATTGAATTAACTCCTAAACTTTTTTACATTTCTTTTATATTTTTTAATATTTATTAATACAGAAATTAATTTTGTATTTTTTTGTTTATAAGAAAAGATTTTTCTAAAACCTAATATAAAAAACTTTATGTGTAGTCTTTATATATACGTAATTTTATTTTTCAGTATGTCCTGACCTAATATTATAATGGTTGCTAATGATAAAGATCTCTACAAGAAAAGAAGATACATTGCCAGACATTTTTATAATTGCCTTTATTAGATTTAAATTAGATTTTGTTGAATATTTAATGTACTCCTACTGTGAACTATTCAATAAAAAATAAAATCATATTTTTAATAAATTTATTATAAACCTGTTATAAATACATCGTCTTCCTATCCATACATTTTTTGAATTTTAGACTGTACTGGTGGTGGTCAATATGTATATATTATATACGTGCAATAATCATGTGTCTAAAAAATAGATTTAATTTTTAACACAGACTCATAAAAAGTCTATATATTTACTTTCTTTTTTCTTAAACTTATATATTTTTCAAATTAACATTTTGGCTGCCTCAATGTCTTTCTAGTGTGTATACATAGATGGGTACGTAAATTTCTTAGAGACATACTATAGTCTAACTCTACAGATTTTGATGTTTTAAGTTTCGTTAGAACTGTCTAGATCTAGATAGCTGTCATCTAGATAAGTGTCATAGACTACATGATGTCTCTTAAAATTCTAAATGATGGCTAATATTAAGTTAGCAAAAAAGATATCCATTATTTTTTCATTAGATAGCTGTAGTAGATTTACGTATTGAAGCAATATATTTAAAGTGTTAAACAAACTGAGACTTATAATGATTGAAAAAGTGAAATTCCTTATTAAAATAATCCTTTTACAGTTTCTTGGTCGGCTGATTTAATTTTTAGTTATAAGATGTAAAATATCGAAGTTAATAAAAAGAAAATACGGTATATTTAATATTAATATATTAAATCAAATTTGTCATCTTTGTGGTTTACTTATACAAGTAAAGACGTCTCTAAAAATGCCTTTTCTTCCATTTTTCACTATCATCTTTTTATCTTTTGTAAAATTCCTATTGTTTTAAAGTAAGTTAAAGTAATCCTTTAATTTTTAATTCATACAGATTTAGGCACATAAACTTTATTTTAAATGTTCTCTGATAACCACGATGCTATGCTGGTTGAATCTATGCTCGAGTTAAAACTTTTGAGGTTTAACACCTGGTTAAGCACATGTCGACTTACAAGAAAATCCCCAACCCGAACTCTCCGATTTTATTTAAACTTCGATATTTTGTAGCGCACCCAAAAATAAGAGATACTTCTTTTTTGCTATCTACTAATATTCTCTTTAAGGGGGTAAAAACAACCCCTGAAGTTCACCCCCTCCCCCAAATCACATCTTTATGAATATCTCCAGTTCTATTCAATATTTTTGGATGAAACAAAAACGAAAAAATTTATCTAAAAAAAATTCAACGAAAAGTCAGATACAAACCGAAGGCCTGACTCTTGAAAAATTAAAACACTAGTTCTTAATCCCCTCACTCAACAAATCTTAAATTGCAAACAGGCCGAAGGCCTGACTTTTGTCAAAGTTTTAAACACAAACTCTTAAAGTCCCTAACTTAACATATCCTAAACCACAGATAGATCTTACTCCAAAAATTTTAAACACACGCTCTTAACCCCCTAACCCCATCCCCCAATCCAGTTTTTAACCTTTTGAACAACACGTTCAAAATTGCAGACAGGACAAAAGCCTTGGTTTTGCACCTAGCAAATCCAAACTTCCCGAACCTGTAAACGGAGAAACTCGATTTCATGAAGCATTTTTATTGACCATATTTTTCAATATGAGACTATAATCAAAGATTTTTCTTTATCAAAGTAACGATTATTATCTTTTTATTATATTTCATAGTAATAGTTTTTTTTATCACGGTTACATATAATAATAATAATAGTTTATATTATCCCGTGTACAGATGAATAAATTATTAATAAACTAATTTATCATGAATTTATCATTCAAAATTAGTCAGTAAAATAGTAAGATACATTGGATGTGTACGTGGAACATATTAAATTTGCATATACGTATTATCTATAGTTTTGTACCTTTCGTTATATTAAATTTTTTATAGTTATTATATTGGGAGTACAAATTAGTTCGGTCCGCTTTCAAAACATGGCTCTGGCTATTATGAATATTTAATAGTAACAGCTGAAGTCGGTAGTTTCAGAGAGGTTAGACATCTGTCAATAATATTCAGTTTATATCGCTTCGAGTTTTATAAAAAAATCTTGTTTTCAACTGTATTAAATATATCCAATTTTATGTTAACTAAGCAGCATTTGCGGGAGGTTTTAGTTTTCGGTTTTAATTGGAAGAAAAGTGCAGCTGAAGCGCATCGAATGCTTGTGGAAGTTTATGGTGGCAATACTCCAACTGATAAATCTTGTAGGGAATGGTTTCGAAGTTTCAATAATGAAGATTTTAGCGTTGAAGACAAGCCTCGCTCTGGACAGCCAAAAAAATTCGAAGACAAAAAGTTGGAGGCATTACTCGATGAAGATTCGAGTCAAACGCAAGAGGAGCTTGCAGAATCATTAGAACTGACTTAACAAGCAATTTTTACATTGATAATTTGAGTTTTTACAATAAATAATAATAAAACATCACTTTCTTTCTGCCAGCTACAATCACAGATTACCACCAACTTCCTCTTTCCTGCTAACACGAGTCGCTCTCACATTCTTACTCTTTTACACCTTCATTCTTTCTCTATCTCTTTTTCTCACACGTATATACCAGCTCTAACATTGTGCTGTATTCAACATCAGGCTTTGACCTTCTATTTCCGCTTATCACTTTTTCTAACTTTCTTCTTCTCTTTCTTGGCTCTTACTCTTTCGCTCTCGAACTCTACTGCTTTCAGTCTTGCGACTCTCCACGGTAATAGCTTTCTCAAGATTCCTCAAGTCCCTAAACAGTTCACTAACTCTTTCCTCTGCGTCCTCGTCTCCTCCAAACTGCTATTTCTCACCCGTTAATTGATACGTTTCTCTTCTAACTACAAATTCCAACTCTCTCTTTCCTCTGCTAACGAAGAACTCTTTCTCTGTACTAGCAACTCTTACGGTGAACGGACTACTCTCTCTCTCAACTCCGCTCAACAACAAGTCTTTCTTTCATTTACTCACCTCGAACTCCTACGACGAACTCACAACTACTCTCCCTCAACTCTGCCCAACAACAACTGCATAACGCGCGCGGTGGGCTAACAAGCCTCTCGATGCAGTAACGCGACGAATTGGCGCACGTGCACTCTAAGAATCCCCCCCTCTCTTTCTCTCTATTCTTTCATTTTCCGTTCCTTCAATCGCTTCAATGCTCCCGATCATTTTGACTCGTGGAATATTCTACTACTTGTGACGGAAAATTCTCGTTACAAACATAATTACAACTCTCTCACCCAATTTTTTTATGCCGTAACAGAAATTTTCTCTATATAAAGAATCATTCGGGTAACCGTTAACGCCGAAAGGTTCTTTTGTCTTTGTTAATAAGGACGCGGAAAATAAATTGTTTTTGATTTAAGAGGAATATAATATAATAAACTAAATAAGAAGAATATAATATAATAAACTAAATAAGAGGAATACAATATAATAAACTAAATAAGAGGAATATAATATATAATAATAAACTAAATAAGAGGAATATAATATATAATAATAAACTAAATAAAAGGAATATAATATAATAAACTAAATTCTATTTGTTAAAATAAATCATCAGATAGCAAAAACTTTTAGAAAATGTTCATACAATCAACAATTACAATTTTTAATTAACATAAATGGAAATTGATGTTTTTAATGGATATAATCTTATAAGTACTGTTTTATTTTAATATAATAACAGTTACTTTAAAAGTGATTCACGCGATTAATCGTAGATTTTTATGCACTTTTATCTGTTAGTTACATTAAAATATAAAAATCTTTTAAAAGGCTAATTACGAATATTTACAACCAATTATAAATACTAGCCGTTGTTCAAATATATGAATAATATTTATTTAAAATTTTTGAATTAACAAGATGGTTCGTATTTAATGTTGTGTTACTCACATTATTTTGCTGTAATTTATTACCAAAATTTTTTTTAAACGTAAACAAACTAAGTAAAATTGACAAAGGTTGTATAATGTTGTTTTATTATGCAAATAGTAGAAGAGGTAATGGAAATACGCCAAAACGTGAAGGATGCATGTCGGATAGAACAAAATTTAAAAAAAAAGCGTCATTTAAAAAAATTTAGTAATATTAGTAAACGGTTGTGATACTGCTTTACAAATATGCAAATTATAAAAATTACTCGAATTGAATAATATCATTAAATTTTTTACAATAAACCATTTTTGTTAAGCATAAAATTTTTCGTTTATAAATTAAGTAATTAAAAAAAAAAGAGAGAAAAAATATAAAAATATAAATTAATAAAAAATTAAGAACTTACCCAGATGTTCTTAATAATTCTATATTTGAATACTTTTAAGAATAAATGTAGAAATTTGAATTATTTATTTCATAGAAATTGAGAATTATTCTTGAGGTTTGCGTGAGTTAAATGATCATGATGCAAGTTATATTTTAAAATTGTAAGTTTCAATTTTGTAAATAGACGAGGGCGGTCCAATAAGTACTTAGCTTCATCGCCCGAAGGCGCCACTATCGCAAGAAAACTTCACTATTGTGTAATACATTCTCGTAGACAGCTACTGTCAAAATTTTCGCCGAATCGGACTCGTAGTTTTGTTTTGACTGCGTGTGGAAGCGATTGTTGTTTTTGGAAGGGAAATTGCGCAGCGAAATCAAAGAGCGCATGGATGCTGTGTACGGTGACTCTGTCCTGCGATGGCCACCGTAAAAAATTGGTTTAACGAGTTTCAACGTGGTCGCACGTTGGTTTTTGATGAGCTACGCCTAGGTGCCTCAAAAACGGCTACCACGGAGGATAACGTGACAAAAATCCACGATCTCGTATTGGCAGATCGCCGATTGAAGGTGCGCGAGATAGCTGAGACAGTAGGCATCTTAAAACATCGCGTGGGTCCTATCCCGCATGCAATTTTGGGCATGAAAAAGCTGTCAGCGCGATAGGTGCCGCGTTTGCTCACTCCGAACAACAAGCGCGACCGTGAGACCACTTCAGAGCAGTGTTTGACTCTATTTAAGCGCAATCCAAAGGAATTTTTGCATCGTTTCGTGACCGCCGATGGAACATGGGTCCACTGGTACACACCAGAGACCAAGGAACAGTCGAAACAGTGGGCTTCACCCAGCGAACGTGCTCTGAAGAAGGCGAAGACTGTCCTATGGGCTGGAAAGGTGATGGCCACCGTTTTCTGGGATTCACAAGGTGTGATCTGCATCAAATACCTAGAAAAGGGTAAAACGGTCACAGGGCTCTACTATGCCGAATTATTGGGCCGATTCGACGCCGAATTCCAGAAAAAAAGGCCCCATTTGGCGAAGGAAAAAGTGCTCTTCCACCATGACAACGCACCAGCTCACACCTTCGCCGACGCCACAACCAAATTGGTCGGATTGGGCTACGAACTGCTACCCCATTGACCGTATTCTCCAGATTTGACCCCGTGCGACTTCTTTTTGTTTCCAAACTTGAAAAAGTCATTCGCCGGGCAGAAATTTGAGCCGAATTAGGAGGTCATCGCCGCCGCGGATGCCTACTTTGCAGACCTCGAGAAAATGTATTTTTCAGACAGGTTAAAGAAGTTGGAGCAACGCTGAGTCAAGTGTATCGAGCCAAGAGGAGACTATGTTAAGAAATAAATCGCCACTTTTCCAAAATTTTCTTTTGTAGGCTAAGTACTTATCGGATTGTCCTCGTACACTGTAACGCACTTTCACGCACACTGCGCAAAAAGGGTAGTAATTACTCGCTCGAGGAAATGGCGTTTCGGCCGGGTATATTCAGGAGACCGCTTTTCCCTCAGTGTGACTCAGATTAACAGCTGACGTTAGCCGGAGGCACAATGCCAACCTCGTGCTATGTCAGCGGCCCCCGTCACAATGTGATCCGTGAATCACTTTTTTGGCGAGGGAAACTTACTCTACTGTTTGACCGAGCTGCTCATAATGCTCTCGCGCACCTTGCACGAGAGCCTGCGAAGGCGGTGGTATTCAACTCCAAACCTGGAAGCTGGAAGCCGCGAAGAGAGTATCGTGGACGCGGGTCGTACTCGAAGTAACTCGACACGTTATTTATAATAAAAAGTTGAGATAATTTATTAATATCGGGGGCTAAATTTCCGAAATAAAGTGGCAAATAACATGGCTCGCACGAAATAATGGGAAAATACGGCTATTTACCGAAAATGCGCTCTGCGCGTGCGCACACTTTCGCCGCGTTCCTCGTGCAGCGAAAGGCTAGAGTAAATCTCCGCTCTATGTCCATTGCCGCGTCCGCGCTTTGCTCGCGCGCAGCAGAATTTTCCATCTGTCGACACTTGTTGTTTCGTACCGACAGCTCTTCTACCGAAATTTCACTTTCGGACACCTCGGTGGTCTGTGCCTAAAATCCTATAGAAAGATTGCGCGAGCTCCCTCTCGTGCGCCGCGTGACTAATCTAACCTACGCTTGTCGTGCCGGTCCACGCACTTCGACCGGTATACACTCACATGTGACACAAATACACACACACGCGCATACACACACACACGAACACACGCTACGCATAAGTTTCCTCTTCCCGGAGACGACGTTTCTCAGGAAGTCCTCTCGAAAACGCGTGCCTCCCATTACGATGGTGGCGAAGATGTTGAGTTTACGTGTGCGAGCTGTACCCTTCTCTCTCGCACACGTGGCGAGTTGCGCTTTCTTTCTCTCTCTCTTTCTCGCTCTTATGGTTCGTCCCCTGGCAGAACGAGCGCGCTCTATAAACCGCAACGCGAACTGCTGTTAATAAAGTGGCCACTCACCTCTATTACTTATTTAACCCCGCGTCGTCCTCTTCACTTGGGCGTCTACCTGGATCTTCGTCGTCGTGTGGAAGACGTGAAAATCTCGCAGGACAAGTTAGCGTGCCACCCTTACTTTTTCAGCGCGTTCGATCGACGATCTAAGATGGCCACGCTCGTCGATCAGCCCGCTCTTTCTCTGTTTTTACTCTACGCGTGCGCCCTCGCTTTGATGCGGAGAAAGCCGGTAACTTTCTCCGGTTACAATAATTATTGAATCCAGAATGTATTAGGTTGCTGCAGATGAAATAGCCTATTTATGTAGTAATAAATTTTTAAACAACTGTAACTTTTTATAAAGACAATTTATTTATTCAAAATAGGTACGAATAGATGCAACACGCTTTTCCCAACGAGATACAAGTACATTTATTCCAGTTTTGTAGAAGTCCGAGTTTCTGGTTCGAAGAAACTCCTTGAAGGCATTTTTGACAGCAGCTTCATTATTAAATCTTTTTCCTGTCAAAAAGTGATACAAATGTTTAAAGAAATGGCAATCTGTTGGTGAGAGGTCTGGTGAATATGGAGGGTGACGAAGAGTCTCATAGCACAACTCGTTTAATTTTTGGACCGTTGTTCTCAATACATGAGGTCGTGAGGTCGTTATCATGAAGCAGTATCGCTCCATCCCTGTTGACAAGTCTAGGTCGTTGGACTATCAATTTCTGATGCATTTCATCCAGTTGAGCACAGTATTTCTCAGCATTGATGGTTTCCCTAGGTGGCAGGAACGAATAGTGGATAACTCCAGCTACAGACCACCAAACAGTTACCATTATTTTCTTTAGATGGAGACTTGATTTCGGCATGTGTCTTGGCGCTTCATCAGCATCTAGCCATTGGACCGATCGGCGACGATTATCGTATAAAATCCACTTTTCCTCTCAGGAAAAGTGGATTTTATACGATAAAGAGGGGGGGGGGGGGGTGGGTTCGATTGTGGTGTCATTGCATGTCCCCTATCCAGATTAACAAATTTTCCTTTTCTATCTTTTCATATGCGTAGTTGTTAAGTTATTTGCATTGATAGATTAAAGCTGCCGATTACAGCGTCATCTGTCACGCATCGAAAAAAATGTTTAAGACAAAACTTTTATATTTTTTGACGCACAATCAGAATCTGTAATAAAAAATTGGGATTTTTATTTAAAATTCGCGATATGACCCTCAAATAACTTTCAAATTTGACCTCAAGGTTAACGCCAAGGTCATTGACAGACGACCCCGTTCAACTCCTACAACTTTTGTCTGATCATTTTTTGATATAACCATCTTCCTTTGAAGTTATTTCGACCGATAGATTAAAACGGACCACCTTGTATACATATATATATATATATATATATATATATATATATATATATATATATATACACGAGGTCTGGCTATTTAATAACGAGACTGCGCGCCTAGAGGGCGCCGTAGAGGGGTGGGGAAAAAAATGAGTAGTGCGTTGGGTATCTAAATATCTTGTCTATGCACGTATCAAAACACGTTCTCGTCACCATTATTGTATTTGTGCAGTAGCGGTTTGAAACGAACGTGTTTTTTTTTCGTGCCGAAAACCATGTGTGACGAAAAACAAGAGAAACGTATCAATCTCAAATTTCTCGTTAAATTGAAAAAAACTCCGACCGAGTGCTGTAAATTGTTGCAAGAGGCCTATGGGGACAATTCTCTATCTTGTGCGCGTGTTTTTTAATGGTGTAAGTGCTTCAGTGAGGGCCGAGTGAGCACTGAAGATGACTAACGCCCAGGTCGCCCTGTCACTGTTTCAACTCCAGAAACAGTGACCAAAATCAACCAAATTGTGCGTGCAGATCGTCGAATAAGCATCCGGATGATTGCCGAGGCTGTAAACGCCGATAAAGAAACAGTTAGACAAATTTTACACGAGGAATTACACAGGACAAAAGCCTGTGCGAAGTTGGTGCCAAAAAACCTGACTCCTGACCAAAAGCTCTTGCGTCAACAGGTCTGCTCAGATTTCCTTGAAAGATTAAAAAAAGATTCCGGACTGATAAAAAACATTATTACTTGCGACGAAACGTGGATTTTTCAATACGATGTTGAAACAAAGCGGCAATCGATGCATTGGAAGACGCCTGAATCGCCCAGAATCAAAAAAGCAAGGATGTCCAAATCAAAATTCAAGGCAATGTTGATCGTTTTTTCCGACATTAACGGTATTGTGATGACTGAATGAGTTCCAGAGGGTCAGACTGTCAACCAGACTTACTATTTGTCAGTTTCGGCAACACTGCGAGAACGAGTTCGTAAGAAATGGCCCGAGTTGTGGAAGAACAACTCGTGGATTTTGCACCAGGACAACGCACCTGCCCATAACGCGCTATCTGTGAAGCAGTATTTGGCCGGTAAGCGCACTCCAGTGCTCAAACACGCGCCGTACTCGCCAGATTTGGCACTGTGCGACTTTTTTTTGTTTCCGAAGATAAAATCTGCTTTAAAAGAGACCCGATTTGAGTCGATGAAAGCGGTAAAGCAAAAAACGGAAGAGCTCCTTAAGGCCCTCAGCAAAGAAGACTTCCAGCACTGCTTCGATCAATGAAAAAAACGTATGGAACGGTGTGTGGCGACGGAAGGAGAGTATATTGAAGAAGAGCATTTGAATGTAGAATAATTTTTATAATAAAACCCTTTTTCGTAACCAGTCTCGTTATTTAATAGCCAGACCTCGTATTAATTCACATTTACAAAAACGAAAAACAAATGGAATTTAAAAAATTGTTGAATCTTTCGTTAATATACAAAATATACCTATTAAAATAGTTTTAACAAAATTTTTAACGATTCCCAGTGTATTAGACTCAATTTTGATGAATATAGAAAATGTAAAAACAGTGAAGATATACAGTCTGTCAAGTAAGAGCGTGGTCGTGTTAATTTACAAAAAAATTTGTTTGATAAAACTTTCATATCTATATATACATTGAACACATTACAAACAATGATGCAATTTGGTCAATAATGTGTCCAGTCACCACCGGCGTCGATAATTGCCTGGCATCTCCGAGGCATGCTTTCTACTAATTTGACGGCGTATTCTAGTGGCAAGGATCTCCAGATCCGACGAATTTCGTAAGACAACTGCTTCAAAGTGTATATGCGTCTTCCACGAAGCTTCCGTTTAATATATGCCCACACATTTTTAATAGGGTTTGCATTGGGCGACTGCGACGGCCAATCCAATGTAACGCTGCCAGATTGAGTCTTCCACTGAGTACAGAGCTTGCTGCGGTGTTTAGGATCGTTGTCCTCCTGCAGAATCCAATCTTCATTTTTTGTGACGAACCATCGTTTGGCAGATGGCAGTAAAGCCTTTTTGTAGATTTTTATCATTTTCTCGGCATTTAGGTTGTTAGTAAAGAGGTGCAAAGTGCCGAATCCCTGCTTTGAGAAGCAGCCCCAAAGATGCACCTTTATTCCATGTTTTACGGTCCGCTGAACAAGCCTATTGGTGGAAGTTGACTAGGCTAGCGTGAGGACAGAACGTGCCCATATAGAACATTCATCAGTAAAAATGACATTTTCAAAATCTCTATCAATATTCTCATGCGCCCAAGCGAGTCGCTTTGTCACATGTTTTCAGTCAACAGAGGCTTTTTTATTGTGTTGCGCCATTCCAGATGATGAGTACGAAGATGAGTTCGGAATGTTTCGTAGGATATATCTAAACCTATTGCCATTAATTTTGCTTGTCCTTGCCGCAGTGTTAAAGCAGGATTCCGCAAAAACAGATTCACTATTCTTTTTTCATCTTTTTTGTTCACTTTTCCTATCGAGCCACGTTCTGGTAAATCATCGACATTTTTAGCCACTTTATATCGCTGTATCCACTTCTGTACAAATGCCTTCGACTTTCTCATACATTTAGCAGCCGCTGATTGCGACATTTTGGGACCTTTCGGGTGGATGCAAAGGAACACAGCCTCGTAGCGCGACGCGTACTTAGCACTCATGGCGTTTAACGTGATTCTCTTTTAAAAGATCAACGACAACTGAATTTTTGTTAACAATGCATCAAGAACAAAGCTTCCTTCTATCGGCTTGCGAAGGAATTAGAGCGAAATCTTTTATTACCTGTCGGTGAAGTCGACCACGCTCTTACTTGACAGACTGTAGATACAGTTTTTCAGGGCGAGTTGTATAAATCTTTGTATAAGAATTTTGATAAATTACTATTATATCTTGTACTATATAATGATAATATAGAGATAAATAATCCTTTATCTTCTCGAAAAGGACTTAATAAGCTTGGAATGGTTTATTATTCGATACTCGATTTACCCAGTGAATACTCTAGTCAGTTAGAAAATATTTTTTTATTTCAAATACATAAAACTAAAGATCACATAAATGTTGGTAATAAACAAATTTTTTAAAATATTATTGAACAATCAGTTGATATAGTAAATAATGGTATAACAATTAATTATAAAGGAACAAATCAAACTATTTATTTTTTAATTTTTGAAATAATTAGTGATAATTTTATGCGATCACTATTTTAGGATTTTCTAAATCCTTTAATGCTCTATATTATTGTAGAATTTGTACAGCTGATAAGGATATTGCTGTAAAAATGATCAGAGGAAATGCAAACTTATTAAGAAATTTCAAAAACTATAAAGATGACAGTACTAATACTAGTCACGGTGTACAGGAATCTTGTATTTTTCATAAAATACCTTACTTTCATGTTACGCAAAACTTTTGTGTAGATTTCATACACGATCTTTTAGGTGTTTGCCGTTATGATATAGGTAAAATTTCAAACAGCTTAATTTATGAAAAACAACTTTTTTCTCTAGATGTTTTAAATTCACAAATCGCTTATTTTGATGAAAATTTCATGGAACATAGCAATATTTTATCTGTAATGTCTTTTGATGCAATAATAAAAAAAAATTTAGTAATAACTGCATCTGAAATAAATTTTTTGGTTCATTATCTTTGTCTTGTAATTAACGATTTAATTTCAGAAAAAAGTTTAATTTAACAATTGTATTTGTTATTAAGAGAAATTGTTATATAATAACTGCTCCTGCAGTTAACAACAGCATTACTGAATATCTTGCAAATATTATAAATGAACATCACTTGCTATACATGAAATTATCTAAATAATCACTGAAACCAAAATATCATATTTTAATTCATTATCCGCAATTAATGAAAAAACTTGGACCATTAACACAATTCTCTTGCATACGATATGAAGTAAAACATAAAATTTTTAAAGATACGAGATATAGCTAAAACAACATCTTCCAGACAAAATCCACCATATAGTCTTTCCCTAAAACATCAGTTATAGATGTCTTGTAGATTTTTTGTAAAGAAGGTTTCAAAGCGCGTTTAGAAATAGGAAATAAATGTATTTCAATAAATGATTTTAATTCTTTACCACTGCACCTTAAAATGGATAAAGTTATTTCTGTAAATTGGGTGAGAATTAATGGAACATTATATAGAAAATGCGCTATTATATTTTTGAATGTAATGATTTAATTTCAAACTTTGGGAAAGTATCATACATTTTTTTAGATAAAGAGACCAATGAGATATATTTTTCATACAAAGCTATGCAAGTTATAAGGTATAATAATCATTTATGTGTTTACGAAGCAGAAGAAACAAATATCTGGGGGTTTTCAAACCAAAAAGACCTAGCCGATTACATACCATCAACTGCGCATTTATTGAGCGATGGGAAGATCTACAAGCCCGGTAGAATATAAGTTGTTATTTAAGGAAAAAATAATTATTTTACATTGTTATAGGTGTTAAATACATACATAATATTAATGTTACGTGACGAAATTTTATTAATTAAATTAAATTAAAAACTTATAAAAAATTAATTAAATTAAAATTAAACAGTTCAATGTACTACTGCAACACATAAATGTATACGTTTAATGTGTGAAAATGCTGAGCGCGCGGTTCGACGAACTCTGTACAACAGAGGGTTAGAAAAAGGTGGGTGATACTTGCACTCACGCTGCAAATTGACTCCTGTGAAAAAAACCCAGGAGACATGGAAAATAAACGTATTCTTATAGTCAGATATTTTTCCCACACACCTATGGAGAATGGTGTTGCTCAACTCGCCTCGGCACACACATTTGAACAAATAAAATATCCAAAGTTGCATTTTAGTTGGGAGGCGCGGGGAAGGCTCGGGAGTCCACCGAGGCTCGCGCCGATGCCAAATAAGCAAAAATCCCCACGATGCCTCCACCTCAAGGTTTTCAAATATAAGTACCAACGGGCCGCGAGGAGTTGACCGCAGTGACCGGGAGATAGAGTATTAGTCTGATTTTTATCGGGTTTACGACAAGTGGAAAAAAACTTTTTTCATCATTTAATTCTTTTATCATTTTCTGTCACGGACTACGGCGCGCATCGTGCTGTGTTGTGTAACATAAAAAACTGTGAATTCGAATAAAGTTATTGAAAGAGACACTATTGTGAATCATAACTTTCCACCCTCACTCCTCACGGCGATCCCAACGAAAAGGGCAGAGTTCAGGGACACTCAGCACAAGGTAAGCTTTTAATCATTTTTATTAATGTTTCGTTAATTATTAAGTAATGGGGCAGAGGCGGCAATTCTCCCCCTGAAGTATGTGTTCGGCGCAACAGTAAAGGTCCCTTCGGTTCGCGATGCGCGGGCGGGCCCGTACGGGACGCTTTGGCGGGTCCTGCAATATAATAAATATTAAAATTTCGTGTTGTGCGTGTAGCCCCGCATGTAACAGCAAAATTTCTGGTGGAGGCGCCGGGTAAACGCCAACACTGAGGGACTTTTGTTGTATTAATTATGTTATTTATATTTGAATTATTTACTTAATTATTGACAAAGATTAGTTTTCCTTCTTTTTGAGAGCGCCTTTTATATTTTCGTTTATATTATAATATTTTTACAATTTTTCAATACATTTTCAACATAAATGAAAACGATTGTCAATAACCTTGAATTATGATTCTCTTAATTATCTTAATTATTTACATTTTTTGATAATTGTAGAAAAATTCTTCTATATAACTCAAAAGTTTTGAAATCAACAAAATTATTTTATCTTGCATAAAATATAGATTCATCAAATGTATGAAATTCAAAAAAATAAGTAATTAATATTTTTTAAAAAAAGTTTCGAAATTTCTAAGATTAAAATAATGAAAGGAGTAAAGTCACCTAAATAATAGTGTCTTTTAAAGTTATAACTGATTTATAAAATCTTCTATATTATGAATTTGAAAGTAGTAATGAAATAGATTACAGTTTGACATAATTATTCAAAAAGGAAAAAGTCTTGATTATTTAAGTTAATTTTACATAACTATTAAATTATTAACATGATAAATAAATTTTTTATTTGAAATATAAAGTAATCTTAAATATACCCAGGTTGAATGTTGAAAAAACTTAAAATAATAATTTAGAACAAAAAATTATTTTTTTTTAATTATATAAATTATATATTGTAACGGGATAATTTGTGTACACCCGCTAACAACGCAGGACCTTCCTCTGGTCCTGCTTTTCTTGTTTTGTGTGTAAGGGGCCTTGCATAAGGCCTCGCTACCGGTGTTGCTTCCACCAGGCTCGGCTGCTCAGGATGTGTGCCAACAACCGGTTGGCACACCCGCGGAGGCGGTGGTATTCGGGATAGGGACGCTGTAGGGAAATAAAATTAAGAACGCACCGACTCAGTGCTAAACTGCTGATTTAATAAATAAAAACAACCAAAACAATACAAAAATTGATAAATTATAGCGGAGAGGTCCTTTTATGCGAAGAGCAATTAGTATTGCCTCACGCTCAATACTAATTCTCGAGGTGCGCACTGCGTATGCGCACCCTCTTCGCTTCACGCGGCTACACACACACGTGTAGTCTATAGACGGCAGATATAGAGAGAGCAGTTCCCTCTCTATACTGCCGTAGTTCGTGACTGCTCGAGTGAGAGCGTCTCTTACTCTCACGTGACGCTGTAGTCTATGGTTGAGCGAGAGGGCTCGTTCCTCTCGCTCAACTGCGTGCTCGCAGGTTGTACGAGTAAGAGTGGCTTTCTCTTACTCGTACGCCTATTCTATGATAGTGCGAGAGAGAGATCGATCCTCTCACTCGCACTTGCACGGCTTAATCGAGTTTGAGTTATGCGGTCTCGCGCGTAACTCTCCTATATATATATATATATATATATATATATATATGCCTGACGCGATCGCACACGCGTCTGGAAAACTCAATCTAATTATTCGCGGACTAACTATTGCGATCAAGTGGCCACTTACTTAGTTGCGCTCTACTCGTGGAATCGTCTCTTTCAATCTGCTACCGAAAAACCCAGAGAATCGCCTTTTTTTTCTAAAGAAACTCATGACAGAATATTTCGACACATGCGGCTAGTACAACGGCTCGGACGAGAAGAAGGCTTGAGGGGAGGGCTCCTCTTTCCCCTCTCGCCTATCAGTTTTCCCGCGTAGCGCTATCGATTCTTGATCGATAGCGCCGCGTTTCGGTACGCCGCGGCTTTTCCCGCGTCAAGCCATCGTTCGCTTGATCGATGGCGCCGCGTATAGTCGCGCTGCGAACTCCATCTCGCACTGTATGGCAGGTGGCCTAACCTCGATAAGCCACCTGTCACAATATGGGTGTATAAATTAATGTTCATTTGTTAAATATCAAAGTATTATTATATATATATACTAGTCTTATTGAAAAAGAAGATAAACAGTTTAAATTAATCTAGTAACAGCTTGTTACAAGTTATTGTCAAAAATGTTTTATAGCATAGGCATTTTGATATTTGTTTTTCACTAGATTTTATACATTATATTTTTAAATTGTGTATTTCTCAATTCAAGTCCTTCCACTAAGCTGAATTTTTTTTATCTTTATTTTTGACTAGCAAATGTAATTAAATATTCTATGGTTGAAACAGAAATAGAAAAGGAATAGAATTAATCTTTCAATTTTAAAGTTTAAAAAGTAATTTTTACATTTTTGTAATTCCAACTAATTTTAATCTTGAAAAAATCATTTGTGCAACTTATTCAAATATTGCTAATAATAATGCATTAAATACACCATACCATTTTTAATTTACATAATACTTTTTCTAAATTAATCTTGTACTTGATATTCAAAAGTATTAAAATTTAGTATTACGAATGTTATACTTTTCTAATGGTAACTATTAATTTATTTTTATGTTGTCTATGAATTTTTATCAAGGTTGTGATTGATCTAACTACATTTAGAAGCTTGTTCAAATTATTTAGTAATTATTTACAAAAACTAAGGATGATAACTATAACATAAGTTATACAAAAATTTTAGGAAATTTTAATCAAAGATGTTTTACTTTGATAATAACAAGTTATGA
Source organism: Chalcis sispes (assembly GCA_949987625.1). Classification (NCBI taxonomy): domain Eukaryota; kingdom Metazoa; phylum Arthropoda; class Insecta; order Hymenoptera; family Chalcididae; genus Chalcis; species Chalcis sispes. Next base: position 24,890,573 of record OX465098.1, on the reverse strand, counting down.
TAAAGAGCAAGTTAATTTAGGATATGAAGTTGTATTATTGTTAATTGTGTTATGGAGATTAGTTTTAAACTTGCCTTTTTTCTCATGTCTGAGAAAATATTTTTTTCGATTATGTTACACAGATTTTAAATGACTAATGCGATTAACTGTCATTTATTGTATAGTTATTAAATTTTCATCATGTAATAGTGCCTATGCTTGAAAATTCGTGCAACATTTTATAACAAAGTATGTAACATATGATTGAACAGTGGAAAATTTTCTCCGCTTAGTGGATCAAAACAATGTGTGTACGTTTCAAGAATTAATTAAAGTTAAGGTAATTTTTCTCTTAAATATATTATAATTTTATATATAATATTTAAAGAAAAAAAAAATATATTGATTTTGATATTTTTGTACATTAAAATGTTAGTGCATATTTTTTTTTACAATTATTAATTCATTTTATTAAGAATGATTTTATACCTTTAAGAGAATTGCCTTAAATGTTTATAATACATTAAAATACTATTTTTTTTTGTTTAATTTGTACCGCAAATGAAAAACTTTCGTTTAAAAATAAGTATTTTATAGAATGTCTATTTTTAATAAATTAATTAATTTCAAAATTTTTATTGCTAAATAATAAGAAAGTGTCAATCAAATTATTTTATAAATAAAGTCATTTAATTTATTAAAATTAATATACAAATTTATTAGATATATAAAATATATAAAATAGGCCGTTAAAATTAAAATTATATTATATTTTAATAAAATTGTGCTGATTCAAAGTTCTAAATCTCTTACAGTTAAAAAAATTAAAATATTCTTGTATCAAAATTAAGAAATAATTGATGAACATTTTTAATAATTAAATCCTAATTATTTTGTTCTTAAGGTTTTATTACTTACGTGTTTGAAAAGTATATTGAAAATTGATCATATTATTAAAATTAATATACCAGATATATTGAATTCAAATTAATTAATGATGTCTATTAATACAAACTAAAAATTTGTATTAAATTTAATAATTCTTTTTTTGCATCTAAGTAATTAGGTTGTTTAATTATTTTATGCTTTGCAAAAAAGAGAACTAGTATAAACCTCACCGTGCGATCTCCCGTTCGATCGCCACAGCGATGAAATTATTAAAATATTGATAATAAAGTTTTATAGGATGAAATGTTCTAATTTTTTTTGACAAATGTAAATATTTTTATTGTTTTATTGTGAATGCAAACATTTTTATTTTTATTAGAATGGTCTATATGTTGATAATAAATACAATGATTTTATTCTATGTCTTAAAGAGAATTAATGTAGTTCTCTCCGCGCAAAGCCCGGCCGTCGGATCGCCGCGATGTGAGAATGATTATGCTACGAATGCGGTGGCAATTTTTACAACAAAATACCATGCGGAAAATTTTGTTTAACATCATACGGTGGATGTGACATATGTGTATATGTATGTATATGGCATACATATAAGTGAACAATATATATAAAAAAAAATTATATATATAAAGAAAAGTGAAAGTGAATTAAATAAGTGGAAAAGTGACAGTGAATAATGAAGCAAAAGGATAAACTAAATGAAAATTTTTATTTAATAATAACATTTTAGAAAAAAAAAAGGGAGAAAAATATTTTATTTAATAATAATTTTAAATATTTAATAAAATTATTAAATTAAATTATAAAATAATTATTTAATAAAATTATTAAACATTTAATTTATTGAATTTATTTCAAAATGTGTTCATGTCAATATAATAGTGATGTTGTGAATAATTTTGGAAAAAAATATAGGATTAAAAATTCAATCAAAAATGATAAAGGAAAAGCATTTTTATTAAAATACTTGACATATTGACTAAAAATTCTAGATATTAAAGTGTTTTATTTTGAGATCTAATGCCGTTCTTTCCGTGATTTGCCCGGCCGTCGGATCGCCGAGGCATGCGAGTGATCATGCTAGGAATGCAGCGATAAATATTACGTCACCGCGAGATAACGCGCAGCTGATCTTTAAGGTTCTTTTTCTTATTCTCTCACATGTAAAGTAAAAGTGATTTAAAATTTTATGAATAAAAATAATAAGCAGAAGAGAAAGTGTGAAAATATAAACTTGTGATCTTCGACTATTCGCTCTGTGACAAAAGGAGTAAAAGTTAGCGTCAATGTGAAAGTGGTCTGTAAAAGAAAAATAATAAAATGAAAATAATATATAAATTAATAAAAAATAAAAGTGCGTGAATAAATAAAACAAAAAAATAGAATAAAAGAATAATAAATAAAATAAAATAAAATAAAAGATAGTGAAGTAAAAATATATGCGCGAATTAAAATAAAAAAAATAATATAAATGAAATAAAGGAAAATAAATGAAAAATAATGAAATACGTGAATGAATAATATAAAAATTAATAAAATAAAAGAATAATAAAATAAAAGAATAAAATAAAAGAATAATAAATAAAATAGAATAAAATAAAAGGAAGTGATGTAAAAACATTTATGCGAAATAAATTAAAATAAAGGAATAATATTAATGAAATAACACATTGTTCAATAAGTCCCGAGACTAACCCAGAGATGGTGCTAGTAGTACCAAACTGGCCACGTTTCCATAGGGTGCGAACCTTTACATAAAACGTGTAAAAATTTCACGTCGATCGGATCACAGATAGCAGAGTTATCTAGGTTAGAGTAAAGTCACTTTGTAATTTGTTTGAAAAATGGAAAAAAGCGAGTTTCGCGTGTTGATAAAACATTGTTTTCTAATGGGTGAAAACACCGTAGAAGCCCAGCAATGGCTTGAGAAACATTACCCGGACTCCTTTCCGTCCAAACCAACGATTTGTCGTTGGTATGCTGAGTTTAAACGTGGTCGTACGAACACAAACGATGCGGAACGTTCGGGTAGGCCATTGGAAGCCGTTACACAGTAAAATGTGAGTGAAGTGTTAAAAATTGTAATGAAAAATCGCAAAGTGAAGGTCCGTGAGATTGCAGAAATGACACAGATATCATCTGGAAGCGTATTTACAATCCTTCATGAAAAATTGAGCATGAAAAAGGTTTTTTCCAAGTGGGTGCCGCGATTGCTTTCAGTCGAACAAAAACAGCAACAAGTCGACGATTCAGAGAGCTGTTTATCGTTATTTACTCGCAATAAAAAGGATTTCTTGCGTCGATACGTGACCATGGATGAAACATGGATACATCATTTCACTCCGGAGTCGAATCGGCAATCATCTGAGTGGCGCATGGCTGGCGAAAGCCGTCCAAAGCGTCCAAAAACGCAGCAGTCTGCTGGCAAAGTCATGGCGTCTGTTTTTTGGGATACACATGGCGTGATTTTCATTGACTACCTGGAAAAAGGTAAATCGATCAACAGTGATTATTATATTGACTTGTTAGTACGTTTGAAGGAGGAGATCGCAGCAAAACGACCGCACATGAAGAAAGAAAAAATCCTTTTTCACCAAGACAATGCACCATGCCACAAGTCCATGAAAACAATGGTAAAATTAAACGAATTGGGCTTTGATTTGCTTTCCCACCCTCCGTGTTTGCCAGATTTAGCCCCCAGCGACTACTGGCTCTTTGCTGATCTCAAAAAAATGCTCCAGGGAAAAAAATTTAGCTCGAATGAGGAGCTCATTGCCGAAACTGAAGCCTATTTTTAAGCAAAGGATAAATCCTTCTATAAACATGGTATAGAAATGTTGGAAAGGCGTTGCAAAGATTGTTTCACTCTAAAAGGAGATTATATTGATGAATAAAAATGATTTTTGAGAAAAAATGTTGTTTTCGTTGTTAGTCTCGGGACTTATTGAACGATGTGTTAAAGAAGAAAAATAAATGAAATAATATTAAAGTGCGTAAATAAATAAAACAAGAGAATAAAATAAAAGAATAATAAATAACGCAAATAAATAATGGAATAATAAATAAAAGAATAATAAATAAAATAAACGAAAGATAAATAAAGAAAAATAAAATACAAGAAAGTGAAATAAAAATAAAAATATATGTGCAAATTAAAATAAAAGAATAATAATAATGTGCAGCGAATCAATAAATAAAAAGAATAAATAAAGGAAGAATAATAATAAAATGAAAATTATATATAAATGAATAATAAGTACGATAAAGAATGAATAAATAAAAGAAAAACAGATAAATAATTTGCATACAAAATAAAAGAAAGGGAAATAAAACATATATATGCATATATATATGTATTTATATATATATATATATATATATATATATATATATATATATATATATATATATATATATATATGTATATTGTGACAGGTGGCTTATAGAGGCTAAGCCACCTGCCATAGGCGATAGAAAGATAGTTCGCGGCGTGACGATACGCGGCGCCATCGATCAAGCGATCGATGGCTTGACGCGGGAAAAGCCGCGGCGTACCGAAACGCGGCGCTACCGATCAAGAATCGATAGCGCTATGCGGGAAAACTGATAGGCGAGAGGGGAAAGAGGAGCCCTCCCCTCGAGCCTTCTTCTCGTTCCGCCTTTTCCACGCGCCGCACGTGTTTAGAGAGACAGCGAGCAATAGAGTATTTTTCCGAAGATTTTCCGACAAGTCTCCGCAGCAGTAAGAGAGCGATTCCGCGATCAAAAATTGTTAAAGTAAGTGGCCACTTAATCGTATTAGTTAGTCCGCGAGTAATTATATTTAATTTTCCTGACACGTGTGCGATCGCGTCAGGCATATATAGATATAACAGAGTTACGCGCGAGACCGCGTAACTCAAACTCGATTAGGCCGTGCAAGTGCGAGTGAGAGGATCGATCTCTCCCTCGCACTATCATAGAATAGGCGTACGAGTAAGAGAAAGCCACTCTCACTCGTACAACCTGCGAGCACGCAGTTGAGCGAGAGGAACGAGCTCTCTTGCTCAACCATAGACTACAGCATCGAGTGAGAGTAAGCGACGCTCTCACTCGAGCAGTCACGAACTACGGCAGTATATAGGGGGAACTGCTCTCTCTATATCTGCCGTCCATAGACTACACGTGTTTGTGTAGCCGCGCGAAGCGAAGAGGGTGCGCATGCGCAGTGCGCACCTTAAGAATTAGTATTGCGCGTGAGGCAATACTAATTGCTCTTCGCGTAATTAGACCTCTCCGCGATAATTTATCAATTTTTGTATTAATTTTGTTAATTTTACTTATTAAACAAGCAGTTTGCACAGAGCAGGTGCGTCTTTCGTGCTTTTATTTCCCTACAGCGTCCCTATCCCGAATATTGCCGCCTCCGCGGGTGTGCCAACCAATCGTTGGTACACATACTGAGCAGCCTAGCCCGGTGGGAGCAACACCGGTAGCGGGGCCTTAGGCAATGCCCCTCACGCACACAAAAGTAGAAAAGCAGGACCAGAGGAAGGTCTTGCGTTGCTAACGGGGTAAATAAATTTACCCCGTTACAATATATATATATATATATATATATATATATATATATATATATATATATATATGAGGATCAAAATGAGTGAAATAAAACAAATGAAATAATAAATAATTAATATAAAGAATAACATAAAGAAAGAAACTGCGTTAAAACAAAGTAAAATGAAGCGAGAAGAAAAATATAAATATATAAACATGAATAAATAAAAAGTGAAAAATAAAAAAAAATTATAATTACAATAAATGAAAATAACGCGATAGTGAGTAAATGAAGTGTTGGAAATTAGTGATAAAGTGTGAATAAGTGATTGTAAATTGAATGAATGATTATAAGTGAAAATATTAAGGTCACAGAGTGAAGCAAGTTGATTATTTGGAAAAAAAAAAAAAGAAGATTACACCTTCTGCTTTAATAATTATTACAATATTACTGAATATAAATGTATGCATCGTATACCATATTATTGTACCATGTTATTAACCATATTATAAATAAAAACATACAATTATATACATTTACTGTCATGATTATCCCTATACTAATAATCTTCCTGTTAGATTAAATTTACATATTAATTAAAAAATTAACATATTTAAAACTTTTTTTTATTTTTCCTAAAAGCATTATGTATAGTAAAATTGAAATTTCTTTAATTTTAGAACTTTTTTATTATTATAAAAAAAAAAAAAAAAAAAAAATGTTTATCCTTTTTCAATGTTCTGCATGCAGCAGCCATATTCATACTATTTTGTATGCAACAGCGCATAATATTATAAGTATATTATACCGCATAATAACGGAAAATAGTCGTTGCCTGTACGTTGTTCTGAACTAAGCTTAGGTTATACATTGGAACTCTTTGAAAATACGTTTAATAATTTCGGAGATTAGGGCGCACAAGGAAACAAGCAAACTTACACGGTTTTTAATAATAATCTTCGTTATGCTATCTCTTTTTCTACAATACCCGCAATCATTTTTTGGTAATTACCTTTAATGTACAAATACGGTGGTACTACTCTTTCATTATAGTGCAGATTGTTTCGCGAGACCTTATTATTTTACGATGACTAAGTTAAACTTGCATGCATTGAATTAATATTAGGAAAGACATACAACTGTATAAGTAAATTAACTAATGATACATTGACTTCAGGAATTATTGCGTCGATGAGAAAAGGATCAAAACCTGATCCTTATTGTTCTAGTAGAATTATGCGCTGCTTGACTGCCGTTGGCCTGCAAGCCGCGAGTGCTTTCGCGGACTAGAGTATTTCTCTGCCGAGTTAGCTATCACGTTGCAACCAAGTGGCCGATAACAGAAAGCGATAATGAAAAAAAAAGTATTTTGAATTAAGTATTATACTCGTTGTAAAATTTTTGTCACCCTAAGACTCGTTACCAAGATGCCGTGAGGGTTTGCCGCACCTGACTCATAACTGAGTTTGTTGGGTGTTAAGGCCCTCACGATCGAGTGAATGAGCGGCAGGTGATAACCTTCTAATCCTAAGTAAATCTCACGAAATAGTTGGTAGGGTTATGAAGCAAGATTTGTTCTTTCCATATCGATTAGGGAAGAACGAATCAGGTCATAACGGTTATCAATGAAAAGGAGATTTCTTCCATCCTTGAAACCCGACATTGCCGTAACGCTATTTTGATATAGCACACATTAAGAGGCAATGTCCCTCCTGGTATTCCCTCCTAGTCGGCGAGCATATGATTTCGACCACCGCTGAGAATCTAAGTATCACCAGAGGGGTCACCATTAATCAAACCTCGCCACAAATAAAACCTAACCGGTCTTTGATCCGAAATATCGGGTCGCAATAACACTAACAGAGACAATGTATCATGAAATTTAGGCAAGATAGCGGAGGGAAAAATTACATTACTTACAACAACCCATAATCATTAACGTTGTAATCACCTTGGTCTCGATAACTAACTGCTGGGTAACTCATGCGAATCAACAATCCTTCATAATTATTTTATTATAATAAATCATAAATCGAATACAATCTACTATAATAAATTATAAATAAATAATATACTGAATAATAATAATACTAACACTGACAATATAATCGTTAAATAATTAATTTAAATACGTTCGTGTTAATTTAATTATTGATAACATTTATTGTTAGTGATTGATTAATGTTTAAAATTTTTTTTTGATTCGTAATAATTTAATATTAGATTGAAAAAAAAAAAAGAAAAAAAAAAATATTGATAGGCCATGTGTTTAAGAAGAATACATATATTAGTAAATACGTGATCATCCCCTTGGAAGTGATCGAATGATATATCTCAGCCATAATAGGAAACATTAAAATAATGTTATATACATGTTATATAATGTTGTATAATACCAAGTATATATATATATATATATATATTTTTTTTTTTAATACAATACCAATTAATTCCTTCTACTATAATTGAAATTTTCAGCTACATATATATACATATAGATTAGTATCTTTTCCCAATCGGAAGGGCCCTGTTGCTGCCGATTGTAAACTCTTATCCCTTTGCCCATGACAATCTCTTGTTCTGAAAATTCTGACATAATCATTTTTTTTTTCTTTTCCCCTTTCTATCCACTGCAGGCTTGAAAAGAGAAAAGACAAAAGATGGCAGTACCAAGATCAATGGCACTGGTGGGAATTTTGATCATGGGCAAAGTGGTACAATACCACCGCGCCAAAAAAAAAAAATCAGAAGAACAAAAGCAAGGAAAGAAACCAGGTATCTAGCCATGAAGGGGACTCTTTTCAAGGAAATTTATTTACATTTAGTCAAGATGATACAAGGATTGGTAAGGCCGAACATTAAGCCAAATTTTATTGGCATTGGGCAACCATACTGATGTCTCTCCAACTCCCCTTCTATTCCCCCTTCCGTGACACAGAACACGAGAGATAGATAACAACTCATTAAATAAACATTACAATTGAGGGTCGGGCGATGGCATTTATAAACAATATTATCCAATAATATATGACGCCTCTGCCCCTATCTTTATCATATTGCCTATCTTAATTAATTATAATTCAATATCTGATAGTTATTATCAAATATAATAATAAATACAAATTATACATAAACATATATATATATTTATAAACATCTAATTATTTCTGCTCACAAGCATCCATAATTACGAAATAACACCAATATCCACCCATTATTTCAACGATAAAAGATATAAGTATAAATTGGACATCCGCATCGGTTTCATCTTGTAAAGCTAAACAATCCCAAGGACAGAATCAACGAAGACCAAACGTTAATATATATTGGGATTAACAAGAATAAAATCTAGAAGGATAAATCGGAATAAAGTACACAGAGGCTAAGACGGAGACCAAAACAATTAGACCAAATTTCAAGACCAATATGTTCGACGCAGCGAACCCAATCACCTCGAACCCACATAGGGAAGGAGAGGAGCCTGCATACCATACTCAAGGTGCTGATGAAAACACCGATGAATCCATCCGAGCCCTAGTGACTACAATGGCATCAAGTCTCAATCTGAAGAACGCCATTAAGGGTTCAAAAACCTTTAATGGATACAACAGACCACTTAAGGATTTCCTAATAGATGTTAGAAATGGGGCTGCCCAACTTTCGGAGAGCCAACAGGACACGTATATAAAAAACGTAGTTGGGTGATTAGAAGGAGAAGCCCGAGACTGTATCTATGGATACGCGTTTAAAGATGTAGAGTCCTTAGTAAAACATTTAAAAGAGCGATTCGCGTCCAGGAAGGATTATTCTTACTACTCAGAGAAAATACACAACATAACAATGAAAAAAGAAAAATCAGTTGTGATGTTCTATGGCAGATTAAATATATTATTAATGGGAGCCCGTGGAGCATTAAGGCAACCATGAGTGACATCACAACAAATAACCAAGCGGATTAAGCCATTAGAAGAGGTAGCGCTGCTAATGTTATAAAAGGGATTACCAGCAGAAATCGCCACTACGGTGCACAGCCAACGGCCCGCTAATTTAAATGAGGCGTATCAAGCCACAGTAGAATTAGAAAATCTGATTAAAAGGCACATCTTACCAGACGCAAAGTCTAGACATAGACAAATTGAAGGTGATGAGGAGGATGATGAATTCTCGAGCTCAATTAAACGTAGAAATGATAGGTCCTATCCGGAAGGCCGAGGCAGCATAAACTATAGACCAAACGATCGTATAGTATAGTCGTGAAAACGTTCATGTCATAGCAAAAGAAATGCCATCACCAGGAGCTTGGACTAACAGGACTAATGGCTATAACACGAATAGACAATATGGACCAACGCAATACCACGACCGAATGGACTATTCGTGACAAGGACAATATCGGCCGATGTATCATTTCCCATCCAGAGGAAATTATGAGCGTCCGAACGGACCCCTGGAGCAGTATCAGCGGACTAACAGGAATGGATACTACGCGCAATATAATAACGATTCACGCTTATATAACCTCATGAGGAAAAATTCCAAAACAAGATACGCTAATCACCAGCCGAATTACAATAACAACGACTATGCCAGGAATGACTACCGGGTAAGAACTAATTATGGACGGCCGTGGAATCAAAACCCGGCAGGTCAAGCGTGGCCTAATGAATCGTGGAGAAGATCAGCTAATAATCCCACCCAAGAAACAAGACCAACAAACAGTAATTTAAACTCGATAGAGGCTTGTCACGAGATCCCGCTGACGCGCCCATACAATACCGAATCGACCCCATACGCAGGGAGACAAGAGCTCCCGATAACGAGAGACGAGTCCTGAGGACAGATCCTGCTGGTCCAAAACAAAATACAGAGACCATTAGGCGAATTAGTACGTGTGCAAGACCTCGAGAAGAAGATATAGGGGATGACGAACCCACAGTAATAAGGCTGCGCATCCGTGAGGGTCGAGTACCATGGTTGACCTTTATGATAGATAACGGAGCTTTGGTTAACCTAATTAAACTCGGTTCCTTGCATCCTGATCTCCAGATTGATGTAGGCGATATAGGTACACTAGGTGGGACTACAGATAAGACCGTAAAAACTTGAGGTACCACATATTTAACCATACAAGGGTCACTGGCGAAGTTTCATGTCGTGACGGATAAATTCATAATTAACCAAGATGGGATAATTGGACGAGGCTACTTTAAAAAGGAGGAAGCCGTTATATCATATCATAACAAAGCCCTTATGATAAGCGGAGATGTTATGCATCCTATTCCTTTCCAACCAACAAATGATCAACATAAGCTGAAAACCAAAAAGATATATAAAGCAAGTGACCCTTGCAAAGAACATGGTGATTTATCCGAAACTTTCATGAGCAAATTGTTCACAGACAATCAAGTAGATCTAGATCAATCGTCCCTCGACCAACAAAAATCCGAACACAAATGTATATTAAAAGGGAGAACTAGACAGATACTCCAGATAGCTATCAAGCCCAGCGAGTTGAAAGAAGGACATCTGCCCAAATTAGATCTCAACAATGATCGGGTATATATAGGGGAAGGAATAGTACGAAATGACCATAATACTTGCCAAGTGATGGCAATAAATACCCAAGAAGAAGACATCTGAGTAAATATAGACTCAGTGGAAATACTGCCGTTTGAATATGCTACCTCCGAATTCGACCCTGACACAGATACTGAACCGGAAACGCCACCCAACAGAATAGGCCAGCAATGGGAACGAGCTCAGTTACTACGAAGTTTAATTCGGGTCGGTTACCTCAATCAGGAGGAAAAAGACAGCGTGAACCAGATAATAGATGAGTACTGTGATGTATTCTTATTGCCAGGAGATCCCCTCCCTTTTACTAATAAGGTGGAACACGAGATACCATTAGAAAATAATGTACCCATACATACCAAACAATATCGACACCCCCCAAAACATAGAGGAGTCATAGGTGATCAACTAAAGAAGAAACTAAAGGACGGTATTATAGAACCCTCAAATTCACCTTGGTCCTCGCCCATTTGGGTAGTCCCGAAACGACCAGACAGTCATGGTAACCCCCGTTGGCGAATAGTTATTGACTTCAGGGAGTTAAATAAGAAAACTATAGGGGATTCATATCCTCTGCCCAATATAGCAGATATTTTAGATAAACTAGGAGGAACAAGTTACTTCACAGGCTTCGATTTAGCCAGTGGGTTTCAACAGATACCTATGAAATCAGAAGACAAATGCAAAACCGCCTTCACTACCCCAAACGGTCACTACCAATATGTACGCATGCCGGAAGGGTTAAAGAACGCACCCGCTACGTTCCAGCGACTAATGGATAACGTATTGAAGGGACTCCAACACACAGAAATGCTGGTATATCTCGATGATATAATAGTATACGCAAGAGATTTGCAGGACCATAATAGAAAAGTGAGACAACTCTGAGATCGCCTGAGAGATGCTAGACTGGTGCTTCAACCTGACAAGATTGAATTTTTACGACGTGAAGTTCCCTTCCTATGGCATGTGATCAGCGAGAGAGGAGTTGAACCAGATCCTGTAAAGATTTCGGCAGTAAAAGACTTTCCAAAACCAACTACTATAAAAAATATTCGACAATTCTTAGGCCTGGTAGGATACTATCGAAGATTCATAGAAAATTTCTCGAAAATTGCAAAGCCACTAACCAATCTTTTAAAGAAAGGCCAGCAGTGTAGTGACTGGGGACCGCAACAGGTTGAAAGTTTTGAGTTACTGAAGAAGCGGTTATGTGAAAGCCCTATTTTATTTTATCTGGATTTTGAGAAAGAATTTACGCTGACTACCGACGCCTTTGACTACGCAATTGGAGCAGTACTAAGCCAGGAACTGAACGGATTCGATCATCCCGTAGCATACTTATCAAGAACCCTAAATAAGGCTGAGAGAAATTATAGTACTACAGAAAAAGAATGTTTAGCCGCATTATACGCCATGCACCAATGCCGACCCTACCTACTAGGAAAAAGATTTGTTTTACGAGCAGATCATTAACCTTTAAACTGGATGCATAATAGAACTGATCCTGGGCAACGACTGATGCGATGGATGTTTAAATTCACCGGTTATCAATATACTTTCAAATACAAACCGGGACGTTTAAATAGTAATGCGGACGCTTTGTCCCGCAACCCAGTAATAGACGCCACTGAGCAAGAGATCAATGATAAATTACCGCAACTTAGGATATTGGTGTTGAATAAGGTAGCATCTCAGCCAAGGAAAGAAAAAAAACCTAAAGCCCCCGGAACAGGAAAGCTGCCTGCAGGAAATGCGCCTGGCTCGGCAACAGCAAGCTGAGGGCGAGGGAGGCCACCTGGCTCGAAAACTATTAAAGCACCTCCTGTCATGGACTATAGCACCGCAGCTCATAGAACTAAAGCTAAGACTAACCAAAATACAGGCAATGATCTTCGTACCTCAGGAGCGACAACCTCTCAAGCATCAAGGAGTATCCGTAAGCTCTTATCTGTGACCCAATCTATTAATCCCCGTACACAGAGGCCCCCTACTTAATCTGTCAATACGCCCAATACAACACATAAACTAGAAGCAATCAGAGGAGATGCAATATCACCAAATCAAGGGTCATTTCTAATAAATCCCCCTACGGATACCGAGATCGGAACCAGCTCGGAGCTAGCATCAAAGAGTACAAGGTCAACTGATATCAACACGGACACAGATGAAGTGCCACCGCAAACTGGCCCTAGGAGGAGTGGGCTGCGGGAAGAAACCACCGAAGAATCGGATTCTGACATCGACACTCAACACTATCAAGAAAAGGATAAATTACCAATTTGTATGGATGTCACCGCAGACTCAGGAAGTGAGACCGAGGAGGTCACCGCCATAAAAGAAAATCAAGAAGAAGAATCTAATGACGATTCGCAAGGAGCGTGTAGAAGTTTAAAACCCCTAACGTCAAGCAAAAAGTTAGGTGACGAAGTTACGAAAAACATAGAAACGACAGAAGACTAGAGAAATTTTAACCCGTCTCTGGGAAGGATCTATAATAGGATATATAATCAATATGGCCATAACTCTGACGAACTGTTGAGAGATAGAGACAACACCCTTGGTGGTAAAAGTAATTTCTCTTAAGGAGATATAGTAGATCCCGAATATCAAGAGTACTTAGACACCATAGATCCCTACAACGGCAAAACTCTTAACGACGACGTTATGGAACGGCGAGTGGCACAACTGGAACGATAGCCTCCAGTTAGCACAAGGAATCTGACTCCCCTAACCTTGGACATCAAAATTAATTATGGAACAAACAGTGACGCCGACGCAGAAGATTCAGATAATATACATGGGATACCAAGAAAAGCACCTAAACCCATTTCAGACACACCATTCAGTTGCAACCAACAACCACAAGCCAAAAGTACTCCCCTAACAGGGAAAGTAAAGAAACACTTGCGTTTTAGCGAGGCAGTTTGCATTCCCGGAGACTCTAAAGAACCCTCACATAAGACCTTACTCAAAAAAACACCAAGTGTAAATATAAATCATGGCCAAGCGCCGAAACATTCTTTTAACGAATTACTACCTCTGATCTCATTATGCATATCTTCAACTGATTCGCATGAAACTATCACCACCGATCACAGTAACCGAAGTTCAGAAGATACTGACAGCTTAGAAGAACAACAACTCCCGCCCCTACTGATTTCAAGAAATAACATTAGAGCATCTTGACAAAGCCTCACTTATAAAAGAGACAACCTAGTGCACTTCATAACTAGCGATATTGAGAGCATAACGAGTACAACAAGGTTATTGATTGATATAGAAGCAATAAATCAAATAAAATTAAAGAAAACCAGACCAAAGGTAGAACAGATCCTGGTTACTCCATATAAGAATCATAACATCCTATCAGTGGTTATAAAACATAAGTACTTCGATAGTCTCAATATTCCGAACATAAGGACCGCTTTAGCTAATCTCAGAACTACAATGCTTCAAAAAAACCTCACCAGTTTTCGCATTTCACGAAAAGGAGACATGCTGGATGCCCTAGAGGCAGGACTTTTAGCTCAACTGCTGACAGAAACATTTGAAGGTAACCCAATCAACGTTACCCTATGTTACGGAAAGGTGAATTATCCAGAGCCAGAGGAGAGAAATGGCATAATACAAAATTTACATAAGAGCCTGATTGGGGGACACAAAGGGGTAAACCAAACATATCAGAAGATCCGAGAGAGACATTACTGGCGAGGTATGCAAAACGACGTTCTGGACTATGTCCGAAAGTGCCGAGAATGCAGTATGAAAAAGTTGGATCGAACTAAGACAAGGGAGCCCGTGATAATCACGGACACACCGATAGAACTATTTGATAAGGTATCCATCGACACCGTTGGCAAATTGAGAATGACCCCTCGAGGCAACTGCCATATGCTGACCTTGCAATGCAATCTAACAAAATACTTGATATTGGTACCAATACCTAATTTGCGATCTACCACAATAGCCAACGCATTGGCTAAGTACCTCATATGTCAATTTGAGGCTCCTAAAGCAATATTATCGGATAGAGGAACCAGTTTCCTGTTAGATTTGACGGAAACACTTATAAAAATATTTAAAATACGACATCTTACCACGTCAGGATATAGACCCTAGACCAATGGATCATTAAAAAGAAGCCATGCACCATTAACTGATTTTATCAGAACGTATTCAGAATCTTATAACGACTGGGATAGATTAATACCTTTCGCAGCTTTCACTTACAACACCAGCTTACACTCTGCCACTAAATTCACTCTTTATGAATTGGTTTTCGGGAGAATCGCAAGATTCCCTCTAAAAATACCAGTCAAGGAAAAACTGAATACATATAGCACGTACCTACGGGACTTACTCCTTCGTTTGGATGAAATGAATAACATCGCCAGGGATAATCAGATAGCAGCTAAACTATAATCTAAAACTCGATATGATAGTAAAGAGAAGAAACTAAAAGCCAAGGTCGGAGACCATGTATATGTGCTCAAGGAAATAAGAACATCATAGTTCGATAAATATTATAATAAACCTTTGAAAATCGTTGAAATATTGGGTAGAAACAATGCTATATTAGAATTACCCGATGGCAGACGTATTAGAAAATACATGGATAAATTAAAGTTAGCCCCTAAATAAAAGGAATAACCGTTTTAGGAAACCATGCACAAGTCTCTCTGTCTCCTCTACGTGATAATGGTACACGCAGGAACTTCTCCAGATCTCACAGGTAAAAATTTCGAGATAGAGTTAATAAAAAAAAACCCAGGAATGTATTATGAGCGTAAAGGAGTAGTACGATTAAAAAGGGCTGATTAGCAAGTAACAATTTATGTGAACATAAAAGATTTTCTAGAAACTCACGGGGCGATCGAGAGTTACCAAACTCTACTCGCTAATTGAACCGCTTTCATGGAAGTGAACACTTGTAGGGCTATGCTCGGGACAGACCTAATGGAAGCAAGTCAAAACACCCTAATTCAAATACAGACAGAGATAAAAACCATGCTCTCTGATATGAGACAAACCGTGGAAGATCTTATAAAAGTTCCAGGAAGCATGAGGTACAAGCGGATGGTGCCCTTAGGTTTCATTGGAAGCCTCAGTAAAAGCCTATTCGGACTAGTCACGGCAGAAGACGTCGACTAGATAAACACCAACATAGACCAGTTATTCACAGACCAAAAGGAGCTAGTGTACCTAGTAAATGAGAAAGAACACATAATAACCAAATTTCTAAAGGATTTATACAATACTACGAAAACCCATGCTGAGGTAATAAACCAAATGGAAAAGGACATGGACCGGAAATTCAAATTCGTAGTCAGTAGAGAAAATGAACTGCGATATCTAATTACTTTAAACATCTACGCGCGTAAGATAGACGTCGCAATGCAACATCTAATCTAAAGTAATCGACGAACGCTGCAAATTATACAGGGACTTGAGGAACGCAAGGTGGATCCTTTCTTCTTAAATAAAGATATACTAAAGCACCTAACGACCGATATAGCAAGGGCAAGTGAAGCACTAAAATTTCCAATACCTGTTCAACATTTAAGGGCAGAAGAAGTCGCAAGAATTGCGCAAGTAGACGCGGTTTACAACAATGGAAAGTTATTAATTATCATGCATCTCCCATTAGTAGAACGAGTACCCTACAACCTCTATAGACTGCATCCATTAGCTGTATCGCAAACAATAAACAATAATTGGATAGGAACAGGATATATAAAACCAAGCCATAAATACCCAATCATTGGAACGGACCAAAGGCAGTACATGAAAATGAATTATGAGGACTTGCAGAATTGCCATCATACACATTATGCCTACATATGTTTAATCAACGGACCCTTGTCTGAAACCACTATTCAAGAAGATTGCGAGGTATCAATGTTGCTGAGACCCAGAATACAAATAATGAAAACCTGCGATGTAACCATAACTCCCAATAACGTCACTCAATGGAGTTACCTAAAGATGGATGGATCCTGGCTCTATTCCTTAGGACAAAAAGAATATTTACGTCTAACCTGTCCAGGACAACCAGACCAAACTATACACCTCCAGAAGGCAGGAATTTTACGTATGGCACCCGGCTGTGTACGCAAGACCGACAAACATCTTCTTATAAGTAAAGGAAACCAACGCAACGATTTTCAATACATATACAAACCAGAGATAACACTCAATGTAGAGGCCATATTCCCTAACATGTTAAACTATCATTAAGAACTAATCAGCACTCCAGAAACAGAGATCTCAAACGCCCTTGCACCAGACGTTAAAGGATGGAAAAACCGCAAAGAGTCGATAGAGAAAATTACCCGTCGTTTAACGGGTAACCCCCACTTGCGACTTTGAAAAAATCGATTTTTTGTTAATTGCATTTTTATGAAGTGTAAGTATCTGAGAATATGACCTGGAAATTTCAAGTCGATCCGAACAAAATTGACTGAGATATAAGCGTTGAAAGAGAAGAATCCGTTGTGTAAACAACCGGCAATTAAAACTTTAAACTTGTTTTTTTCGAAATGGCATTTCTGAAGTCAGTGACCAAGATTACTCAAACACTAATGAACCGATCGAACTATTAACTTTGACTGTCCGCCATTTTGTGAAAAATGAATTTTTCAATTCATCGATTAAAGACTAGTTTATACTTATATTTAACTAAATCTATTCACATTTTTTTTTTCAAATGATCCACTTCGCCGCAATGTTGGTCACCGCAAACCGTATAAATAAAAACACTATTTCATTGGCGGCCATTTGCCACTTAACAATGTAATATATTGCAATAAAAAAATTACTGAAAGTTCTTCAAGATGTATTCTTTAAGATGATATAATAATCGTTTAAAAAAGTTTTGTAGTTTTCTTTAAAAAAATTCATGAAAAAGGCCTTTTTTGTTGAGCTACAAGTGGGGGTAACCCCTTAAAACAAATAGGAAATCATCAGAGAAGCATCTCCAACACGCATTATCTAATATATGGTGGAGCTTTGGGCCTAATTCTAATCACCGTAGGGCTCATCTTCATTGCCTGGAAGTGTCATACTCGAAGAATGCTGCAACATCAATATCAGACCAAACGCAAAGTCAAAATAATCTCTGACACTACCCCTGCACGTCGTAATCAACCAACATTGAAAGGCCAGTCCTGCACACCACGGATACCAGTACAGGCCTTAGTTCCTGGAAGATGGATAAATCAACTATTAATTCCTCCACAACCCCTGTCCTATCGATTAACATTATCTATTCAAATCTCAGACACTGACTAATCCGTAACCTTAAACTATGCAACCGTTCCACGAGAAGTAACAAAGACCCAACGGAACACGTTTCCGTAAGACCACAATTAAAACTATGTCCTACTAATAAACCCCAGTTTATTCCGAACCCGGCGTTTATAAAGCCTAATCCACAACCTTAGCTTCCAGAATACTCAATCCGAAGAGACCATGGCTGGGCGATGCCGAATCAACGTGACTTAAAATCCAGAATGTGAAGGCAGTTTAGTATTTTACAACCCTTGCACCACCTTCTTATCAGCTGCTGTAGGAAGAGCCGAAGAAAAGGGACCAATAAGAAGTGTAAACATACGATTAAATGGAGATGGGGATCCAGCGGAATACTAAAGATAAGGTATTTCAACAAAGAAGGCAAAACTAGAGAGCTACGTAAATTACGGAACAAAGCAAAGTCAAGGGCCATACCTACCAGACCCTCTGGAACTAGACTATTCTGCCAATTACCTTGGAATATAACGGAAGAAGAACTCTTTAAGGATTTTCGAATATTTGGACCGTTAGATTTCATCAAGATCATCCGAAATATTGAAAGACAGGCCACTTGCGGATACATTCAGTTTATTAACGCTAAGGATGCTTTCAAGGCCTTGAAAGGAAGTAAAAAGACGTACCGTGCTATTTTCGCCGATCCCCCGAAGATGTCAAAGGCATATCAGGATAAAAACCAAGGATATGCGAAGACACTGCACTTGAAATGCATGCTCTGGGTAGACTGCAAAACATTTGAAGACTATCTAATTACATGCCAAATACAGTGTCAAATGAGAGACCGCAAAGGACATTTAAAAAAAGTAAGGAGTGTACTTCAAAAGCTTGAAAGTGAAGAATCAATATCCAGCAAAGACCCTATTGCGGGACACGAAAAGACTATTAAACGAGTCCCTATCACCACGCCAGAATTCAAATCAAAAACCATGGGCGGAAATAAACACGCAATTAAGCAGACCATTGACACCAGAAGGAACATGAGCATCTACCAGCACACACATCCAGCCTCATTTATCAAGATAAAAGAAGATTAAAAAAAAAAAAAAAAAAAAAAAATATATCCAAAAGAATAACACATATAGTATAAAATTGATTCTTATAACCATATTAACATTTAGCCAATATAATAGAATAAATCTTGTAAAAGCAATCCAAACGGTTCCATTTTACAGACAGTCTTAATGAATTTTTATCATACTAATAAGCAAATCAGTTTTGATTGTTTCCTTATTGAGTGTTAATTAATACTAAAAAAAAAAAAAAAAAAAAAAAAAAAAAAAAAAAAAAAAAAAAAAAAAAAAAAAAACTTACAACCTAGGTTAAGAACCTTTTTTTTATGTAAAGGCAATCTAAATAATTTAATTTTTTTTCCTTTTCCCCTTTTCTGTGGGTTATCATAAATGTTATAAAGTAATATTTAGACTGCCTACAACCCTAAAACCGTGAAGCAAATTAATCAACCTTTATAATACGACATTAACAATAATATAAGGCTAATAACATTCGACGATTATGTAATATTAACAAACCATAATATATAGGCTGAGAGTCTGTTGTAAGCGCATACACCACGCAGCACGTCCGCTGTTTACCGGGACGGTAAACGTCTTTAAGGGGGGGAGGATGTTACATGACGAAATTTTAATAATTAAATTAAATTAAAAACTTATAAAAAATTAATTAAATTAAAATTAAACAGTTCAATGTACTACTGCAACACATAAATGTATACGTTTAATGTGTGAAAATGCTGAGCGCGCAGTTCGACGAACTCTGTACAACAGAGTGTTAGAAAAAGATAGGTGATACTTGCACTCACGCTGCAAATTGACTCCTGTGGAAAAAACCCAGGAGACATGGAAAATTAACGTATTCTTATAGTCAGATATTTTTCCCTCACACCTATAGAGAGTTGTGTTGCTCAACTCGCCTCGGCACACAGATTTGAACAAATAAAATATCCAAAGTTGCATTTTAGTTGGGAGGCGCGGGGAAGGCTCGGGAGTCCACTGAGGCTCGTGCCGATGCCAAATAAGCAAAAATCCTCACAATGCCTCCACCTCAAGGTCTTTAAATATGAGTACCAACGGGCCGCGAGGAGGTGACCGCAGTGACCAGGGGATAGAGTATTAGTCTGATTTTTATCGGGTTAACGACAAGTGAGAAAAAACTTTTTTTATCATTTAATTCTTTTATCATTTTCTGTCACGGACTACGGCGCGCATCGTACTGTGTTGTGTAACATAAAATACTGTGAATTCGAATAAAGTTATTGAAAGAGACACTATTGTGAATCATAACTTTCCGCCCTCACTCCTCACGGCGATCCCAACAAAGGGCAGAGTTCAGGGACACTCAGCACAAGGTGAGCTTTTAATCATTTCTATTAATGTTTCGTTAATTATTAAGTAATGGGGCAGAGGCGGCAATTCTCCCCCCGAAGTATGTGTTCGGCGCAATAGTAAAGGTCCCTTCGGTTCGCGATGCGCGGGCGGGCCCGTACGGGACGCGTTGGCGGGTCCCGCAATAAAATAAATATTAAAATTTCGTGTTGTGCGTGTAGCCCCGCACGTAACAATTAAAATAAACATATTTATTACGTCAATAGCTCAGTACAATGATATATTTAAAAAAAACTATCGTTATAATAAGTTCTACAATATGTTTTTTGTTACTTATTCGTTCCGCAACTTTTAATATTTTTATTAATTGCAAATATTTGTATTCTAATTTTAAAAAACAATAATATTTGTGTATGCTTATTATTAGTTTAAATAAACGATGTGATATTTTGTTAGTAATATTTTGTAACTCTAACAAAATTATTTAATAAATAAAAATATTATCTCTCAGTTCATTGTAAAATTAACTCTGTTCAAAAAAATATTTTTATCTATCTACACATTAGACATCGAAGAGTACCACTCAGATCAAAGTTATATTTTGTAGCCCTAACAAAATTTGGCTTTGAATCAAGAAACTGGTCAATTCATTTAATGTGAAATTTGATTTGCTCAAAGAAATATTTTTTTCCGTCTATAGTTTGGACAACAAGAAGTACCACTTAGATCAAAGTAATATTTTGTTGTCTTAACAAAATATGACTTTTAATCAAGAAACTGGTCGATTGATTTAATTAAAAATTTCATTTGTTAAAAAAACTATTCCTTTCAGTCTACTACTTCAGAGACTAAATGGAATCACCCACATCCTTGATTCAATGTAAAATTTGATTTAAAGAAATATTTCTTTTTGTTTATAATTTGGACAATTAACGGAATCACCCACATCATTGATTCAAAGTCATATTTAATAACTTAAAAATATTTTTTTAAATCAAAGGACCTACTTTTTAAATTAATGAAATACATGCTTCTTTGAATAAAATATTTTTTTAAATAAATGCAGTATTTGATCAGCTAAAATAAATATTTTTTTTACTTAAATAAATTATTTTTTTCACTCAAAAAAATATTTGAGCATCCGTCGGCAATCAAGGCATTTCATTGAACTAAAGAAAATTTCTTTGGATCAATGAAATTTTTTCTCAGTGTACGTAAGCAATTGAGGCGTCTTGTTCAATTAGTTCTCGAATGTACACTAACAGAGCAATGGACCTAAAAATTTATATATAATAACAAGCTAGTGAGATGACAGACTACAAAACACAAGCCAAACACTTGACCTGCTTTTCAAAATTAAAAATTTTTTACCCCATCTTCGTACTTAGAAGAACGATGACAGAATGGTGATATTGACTTTTTATGTGAATGACATCTTACTGGCATGCAATGAAATTAAAATAGATGAAATAAAGCGACAGCCAATGAAAGAATTTCAAATACGAGGTGTAGCAGAAAAGTAATGAGACTGATTTTTTATTTACTAAAGTTTTTATTTTTTTAAACATCAATGTTATCCTCTTTAAAATAGTTTCCTTGGGCCGCTACACACCGATGGAGACTTTGCACCCACTTTTGGTAGCAGCGCTGGAAGTCTTCAACCCGTATGGTCCTCAGCATGTTCGTTACACTCTTTTGGATGTAAACTGCAACAGCGCAGCGTTTCCAGGTCACTTGCAGTGTTGTTAATACTTCTCTGCTACACCTCGTAACTAATCTTGGTGAACCTAAGACCTTTCTTGGATTAGAAATTGAAAGTAACAGAAAAGCGATAGTACTAATAGTTAGACAAGAAAGATATATGAATCAAGTAGCAAATAGAGAACGTAAGCTCTGCGTCGATACAGGAGAAATAAATAAATTGATAACACTGAAAATAACGAAAATAGATCGTATAGAGAAGCTATCGGAATACTCCTCTACCTATCAAATACTAGTCGTCCTGGTATAACTTATGTAATCAATTTATTAAATAGACATCAAGATAATCTAGATGAAAATGAATAAAAAATGTTCAAGCGAGTGTTGTGTCATAATGTGAACATTATCTGTGAGAGTAGTTTGGAGAAATCTTATAAATGTACAATGGCTTTCGTTAAAAGGGCAGAATTCGGGTGTGTTAACTAAATTAGTGACTTTCGAATTGCATTAAAATTGGATTTCGAAAATATTAAACATATATTAAGTGCGCAACTAAGTTTTCGCTGTTTGTCGAAAGATCGCTCTAGCGGTAAGTACTTGTCGACTTCGATATCCAAAACGTCAAGAAGCAAGCTTAGACATATGATAAGCAAATCGCTTTGTTACATTAGCGATTACGTTTGGGCATCATATACTTCTGGTTGCGTGGAAAAGTCCCATTTTGTGCCACATAATCGTCATTTGCAGGAAGCGTTGCTTTTCTTCTTTTATTCAAAGACAACGGTGGCTAAAACACATCGAGAGCTGCAAAACGTCTACGGAGATGCTGCTCAAAGTAAAACAACATTCCGTGATTGGTTCTATCACTTTAAAGACGGTGATCTCGATATTGATGACCGTCCGCATGAAGGGACGTCAAAAGCCTTCGAAGACGCTGAATGTGAGGCATTGCTCGATGAGGATCCATGCCAAATGGAAAATAAGCTTGCTTCAGTATTACAAGTTACCCGACAAGCCATTTCCAAGTGGTTGCATGCATTGGGAATAATTTAAAAGCATGGAATTTGGGTTCCTTATGATTTGAAGCTGAGGTACGTTGAGCAACAGCCTGTGAACACCTGCTCCAGCGGCATTCACGGAAGGGTTTTCTTCATTGCATCGTAACAGGTGATGAAAAATGGATTCATTACAGCAACCAAAAGAGAAGAAAGATATGGGGACTGCCCGGTCATGCTTCTACGTTATCGGCTCGGCCCAATATTCACGCTGCGAAGTTTATGCTGTGTATTTGGTGGGAACAGGTCAGTGTTATTTATTATAACTTTTTGAAACCAAACGAAACTATCACTGGGCAACGGTATCGAATTTAATTAATGCAATTGAGCCAATCACCACGTGAAAAATGGCTACAATTCGAGTAAAGACACGAAGAAGTGATTCTACTGCGTGACAACGCTCGGCCTCACGTTGACGGACCCGTTAAAACCTACTTGAAAACACTAAAATGGGAAGTCTTACCCCATCCGCTATATTCCCCAGATATTTCCGCGTCCGATCATCACTTGTTCCGTTTGATAGCACATTGTCTGGCTGATCAGCAATTCTGCTTACATAAAGATATTAAAAATTGATTTGTGAATAGCTTCAAAAGACGAATACTTTCACCGTTACGGTATTTAAGCTTTGCCAGAAAGATGGGAACAAGTTGTAGCTAGCGATAGACAATACTTTGAATGATTAATTTGTAACCATTTTTTTACAATAAAATTGCATTTTAATCATGAAAAACAGCGAAAACTTAGTTGCGCACCTAATACTTACATATACGAGGGTCGTTTGAGAAGTCTGTGCAAAGTCCGAGAGATGGCACCACCGGCGCGTATCGAGGTCATTTTTAGTTAGTAGCATCTCTTGAATGAACACACACAAAGTTGCAGTCATATTGGTCTATTTCTTTGTGTTTGGCATTCATGTGAATCGAGGAAGTCGAGTGATTTTCAAGAAATGGACGAAAAAGAGTTTCGTGTGGTGATTAAACATTACTTTATAAAACGCAAAACGCCTCAAGAGACTAAAGAGAAGCTTGATAAACATTATGGTGACTCTGCACCTTCGATTAGAACAGTTTATAAGTGGTTTCAAAATTTTCGGACTGACCATATGGGCACAAGTGATGCTGAACGTTCTGGACGGCCTGCGGAGGTTACGACTCCAGAAATCATTGATCAAATCTATGATATGGTAATGGATGACCTGGAAAAGGGTAAAATTATTACAGGTGCATGTTATTCATCGTTATTAGACCGTTTGAAAACCGAGCTACAAGAAAAATGCTCGCGATTGGTCCACAAGAAAGTTCTTTTCCATCACGACAACGCACCAGCACACACCTCAGCAGTTGTGCTCGCAAAATTAATCGAAATAGGATTCCAACTCGTTTCACATCCCCCCTATTCTCCAGACTTGGCTCCCTCGGACTACTATTTTTTTCCCAATTTGAAGAAATGGCTGGCGGGACAAAGATTTTATTTAAACGAGGAGGTGATTGCAGACACTAATGGATATTTTGCAGACTTAGACAAATCCTATTATTCGGAAGGGATCAACAAACTAGAACATCTTTAGGCGAAGTGTATAAGCCTAAAAGGAGACTATTTCGAAAAATAAAAAAGCTTTACCCCAAACACGTAAGCAGTTTTTATTTTTGCACGGACTTTTTAAACGCTCCTAGTATGTATACAGGGTGAGCCATTTTAAGTGACCCACCCAAATTTCTCCGTTGGTAAGCCAGATACAAAAAAATGTTTCAGACAAAAGTTGTATAGTTTTGAAAGGGACATAAGATGGTACCATTGGTTTGACCATGAAGAGTAATTTGAAGGTCACATGAAGTTTACCTTAAATTTCTTAAATAGAACCTACTATTTCGTATTACACATTCTTGTAGGTTATCTCGAGAGCTTTCCGAAACACTATAATATATTTTTTCATTGAGTAATTTTCAAATTATGAGGCTTCAAAGCAGTACTTTGTCGTACTGTTTGTTTAAATGCGCTTATCTTACTTTTAGCATTACCCAAAAACAACGACGTGGACGTAGTAAGTTCTGTTTCCTTTGGGGTGCTTGTTTACCGTAAGTCCCCTTGCCTCTTACATTTGGGGTGCTTGTTTATCGTGATTCCTCTTGCCTCTCACATTTGGGGTGCTTGTTTACCGTGAGTCCCCTCGCTTCTTACGTTTGGGGTGCTTGTTTACCGTGAGTTCCCTTGCCTCTCACTATTTTACCAATTATAATTATTAACCACAAAGCAAATGTTCAAAGTTACCTTCATTGGCTTCAAGGCATAAATGAAATCGCCTCTGGAAATATTGTACTGTTCTTCGTTAAGTTTCTCTTGGAATCGCTGCGCAAGCTCGACGAATACGGTCTTTCATATTTGCTTTAGTTGTTGGCCGTTCTGCAAAAACAACATTTTTAAGTAGCCCCATAAATAAAAATCTGGAGATGTGAGATCTGGTGAGCAAGGAGACCAGTTAACTGGACCTCCTCGTCCGATCCACCTCTCATTGTAGTTATAATTTAAGAAGTCACGTACTATTCGTGCAAAATGTGGTGCTGCACCATTTTGCTTAAGCCATATTTTTTGTCTTGTAGCTAAAGGAACATCTAACAATTCTGGCAACTGATCTCTTAGCAACTACAAATAGCTATCTCTATCGACATTTCTCTCAAAAAATGAGGACCAATGAAATAACCATTGACTATGCCACACCACCATACCATAAGGCTCCATCGATTTTGATGGTCTACAGGTATGTGCCACTGGGGATTTTGATTTGACCTATAATGAGAATTGTGCCTATTAAGTTGTCCATTACTACAAAATTTAGCCACATCAGACAAAAGTACAAATCGAAAAAATTAGAATCATTTGCTATCATTCTTAAAGCCCATTGGCAAAATTCAATACGCATTTGAATATGATGTGGCCTTAACTCTTGAACCAAAGTTACGTGGTAGTCATGATATCTAAGAACATTTAGAATTCTTAAAACCGATCTTTGTGGTATACCAATTTCTCTTTCAATTTGGCGACTGCTAATATGAGGGTCAAGATGAATAACTGCTAGGATAGTCACAGCGCGAGCATTATTTTCGTCGTATTCATGGCGCCTGCGTTAGTGAACAAGATGTCTACCGCGAGCTCTATCGGTTACTCTACATATTTTCCTATAATTTGGGTGTCTCCTAATTGGAAAGCGTTCAGCGTACCATCTTGCCACTGCAAGAAAATTGTTATGACATCCCCTAAAACCGTTACAATATCAAAAATTTCATTAGGCGGATAGTCAGGCATGTTTACATATAGATAAAGATCAAATTTTACAAAAAAAGCTTGTTTACGTACAAATTTTTACATACGTGCTCTCCTAGCCTGTAATCGGCAGAGATCGATCCGAACGGAGCCGCTCAGGAATTCTCTCTGACTAACAATTGCTCATAACATATGCGGAGCTAGTGCAATTGTTAGCTGCTACGCGGCGCTTCTAGTGTTAACGCGAACCTCCTCCCGGTATCTGGAGGTCGAGCTAGTCTACTCCTCACGCGCGGTGCGTTTTGGCTCTTTATTTGATCGCGCGCGTTCGTCCAAAAAGCGCATGACACAATTTGGCCATACGGGAGATGAACGGGATTCGTCGAGCTTGCGCAGCTATTCCAAGAGAAACTTTGCTAAGAACAGTACAACGTTTCTAGAGGCAATTACATTAATGCCTTAAAGCCAATGGAGGCAACTTCGAAGATTTGCTTGGTGGTTAATAATTATAATTGTTATAGTAGTGAGAGGCAAGGGGACTCACGTTAATCAAGTACCTCAAAGGGAACAGAATGCTACTACGTCCACGTCGTTGTTCCTGGATAGTGTTAAAAGTAGGGTGATTCGTATTTCTGATGCATAACATGCATAACTACAGAGATTTGGGTGAAAAGTTGATTTGACTTTCGAATGATACCTAAGGATCAACTTAACCCATAACATGACGTTGTACAAGATATTTTGTATTTTATGTCAAAGTATTGCAAAGTACTGCTTTGGAGTCTCATAATTCGAAAATTACTCAATGAAAATATATTTTATTATAATGTTTTGGTAAGCTTTCAAGATAACCTACAAGAATATGTAACAAGAAATAGTAGGTTTTATATAAGAAATTTAAGGTAACCTTTATGTGACCTTCAAATTACTTTTTAAGGTCAAACCAATGGTACCATCTTATGCTCCCTTTGAAACTATACAACTTTTGTTGGAAACATTCTTCAGTATCTGATTTACCAGCGAAGAAATTTGGGTGGGTCACTTAAAATGGCTTACCCTATATATATATATATACACACACACACATTTACATATATATTTTTTTAAACTATTTTATGTTTACTATTACAAGAAGAATTTTACCATAATAACTATGACTACGTTTCACTATAGTAAATCTCATAACGACTCAAAAATTGGAAACGACCTGACCATGTTCTTTTTCTTACTCTTCAGATAAGAATTTTTTTTTATCATCATTTTTTTCAAATTACCCGATCGATAAGTTGGTCAATATGAATTTTAGATGGTAAGAGAGAAACCACAGTTTAAAGATTACTTCCAGTTACCGACGGTGCTATGAACGTTATTTGCACATGTAATCCACATTTTTGAAAGGTAGCTTTTTTCGCTAAGACATAAGAAAATGAGCGTCTCCGCCGCGATTCGAGACGTCACGAGATCGTAGCATTTCCGTTCTCATGCAAAATGCCGAGTATTATTTTTACAGGTACACTCTTGGTTAAAATTTCTGTGCACAAATCTAATAATTAATTTAAAATAATATTAAAAAGCTTGCGATTATACCAAGATTATTAATAATATTAACACCATACTTGTATCAATCATAATTTCTTATTATATTTGCGATATGACGTATTGATTTCACTTTGTAACCTTCTTTTTCAACGATAATTATAATTACTATTTCATTTCCTTAATGCTATATTAATGGTTAACGCTAATGTATTCTCACCTATATATTTTTTATATGCAAGCACCTATCCTTCCTTGCGAGGACAAATTATAGCACTAAATATTTCAACTTATTATAACTATTTCTCTATTAATTATTTTTTTTTTATTCTATTTCTTTTTGCAATACGTTACATTATTTTTATAAACAAAATTTTATAAGAAGAGTTGCGTTTATCATTACTACAAAGTGTGTCCCATGGAAAACGGAACTTTTCCAAAATAAAGACAAAAACTCAATATTCCGGCAAATCTCATTTATTTTATTCAAAATAGTCTCCTTTCGCATCAATACAACGTTTTACTCGATCAATTAACATATCGAATGAGTTTCTGAGATCCTTTTTATCCATCGACTGTAGTATGTCGGTCGTCGCTCTTTGGATGGCCTCTACGTCGGCATAACGTTTTCCTTTCATAGGCAAGTGCAATGTGCACAAGTAGAAGTCGCACGGAGCCAAATCCGGCGAGTACGGTGAATGGTTGATGGTTAAAATGGAATTTTTGATCAAAAAATCCGTGATCAAGTTTGATCGATGAGACGGTGCATTATCATGCAACAAACGCCAGCTCCCTTTTTCACGGTATTGTAGCCGCACACGACGAATACGGCTGAGCAAACGCTTCATAACACCAAGATAACACAGCAGTAATCGTTTGACCAGGTGGAACGAATTCAAGATGAATAATACCCTCCGAATCGTAGAAACAAATCAACATTGTCTTCACTTTTGACTTTTCAAGACGACTTTTTTTCGGATTGGGCTCGGTTGGGTGCTTCCATTTAGCACTTTGACGCTTGGTTTCGGGATCATATTGAAAACACCATGTCTCGTCACCAGTCACAATTAAATATTTTAAGTTTGGGTCCTTTTTTGACTCTTTAATCAAATCCTTACAATGTTGAATTCGGAGCAATTTTTCGTAGTCGGTCAATTTGTGTGGAACAAAGCGTGCACACACCTTCCGTAGATTCAAATGATCGGTCAAAATGCAATGAATCGAATTTTTGGACATATTTAATTCCATTTCCATGTATCGCAATGATGGTTTTTCTTCATTTTTTATTAATTCACACAATTTTTCAATGTTACTTTGAGTAACCACGGTATTCGGAGGACCTTGATGTTCGTCGTCCTGAATGTCTTCACGACCTTCCTGGAACCGCTTATAGCACTCATACACTCTGGTACGGGATAGACAATTATCGCCATAAGAATGGACCTTTCCGTTGCTAACATCCACCAATAGGTGGCACCAATATAAATTGATGTTCTGAAAAAGTTCCGTTTTCCATGGGACACACTGTGTATACTACTAATTATATTTTGCAATGTCTTAATTTCTACTTATAATAATCATTATAAATGCGCAACAGTTAATTAATCCAATTAAAAATAACGCAGCGACTCGAAAAATTTGATAAATGTTAAATTAAATATTGGGTGTACAACTTTGCTTCCGCCGTTTTGCAATAGATGGCTGTAGCGGTAAGTGGTAGTTGAAATAAATAGATCATAGATGTCATACAATAAGCTTAGGTATTTGTAAACATAACGCCATCAAAATATTAGTCGGTTTGTGTCTGCATCATAAAGTTATTCTCGATTAAACATGTCAGCTTACGAGCCAAATTCTCGTTATTTGCGGGAGGTTTTAATTTTCTGCTTTAATATGAAGAAATCTGCAACTGAGGCTCATCGAATGCTCTCAAATACCTATGGTGAGGCCGCTATTAGTAAAAGAACGTGCCGAGAGTGGTTTCAACGCTTTAAGAGCGGTGATTTTAACGTCGAAGACCAGCATAGCGGTGGAAGAAAGAAGGTTTTGGAAGATGCAGAATTGGAGGCATTGCTTGATCAAGACTCGTGTCAAACGCAACAAGAATTGGCAGGATCATTGGGAGTGACGCAACAAGCCATTTCAAAACGCCTGAGAGTCATGGGAATGATTCAGAAATAAGGAAATTGGGTGCCGTACGAGTTGAAGCCGAGAGATGTTGAACGGCGTTTGTGTGTTTGTTAACAGCTGCTTGCAAGGCAAGGAAGGAAGGGATTACTGCATCGCATTGTGACTGGGGACGAAAAATGGGTTCACTACAATAATCCCAAGCGCAGAAAATCATGGGGATATCCCGGTCATGCTTCCACGTCGACGGCCAAACCGAATATTCACGGTTCCAAGGTCATGCTCAGTATTTGGTGGGACCAGCTCGGCGTAGTGTATCATGAGTTGTTAAAACCGACTGAAACAATCACAGGCGATCGTTATCGAACGCAATTAATGCGTTTGAGCCGAGCATTGAAAGACAAACGGCCGCAATACAACGAGAGACATGATAAAGTGATTTTACAGCATGACAATGCTCGACCCCATGTTGCGAAAGTGGTCAAGACATACTTGGAAACTTTGAAACGGGAAATCCTACCCCACCCGCCGTATTCTCCAGACGTTGCTTCCTCGGACTATCACTTGTTTCGATCAATGGCACACGGCCTGGCTGACCAGCACTTCCGGTCTCATGAAGAATTAAAAAATTGGATCGATTCGTGGATTGATTCAAAAGACGACCAGTTTTTTCAACGCGGGATTCGTATGCTGCCCGAAAGATGGGAGAAAGTAGTGGCCAGCGATGGACAATACTTTAAATCATAAATGTATAACCAGTTTCTTACAATAAAGCCTTGAATTTCGGAAAAAAACGGCGGAAGCCAAGTTGTACACCCAATAACTTTTTACGCTTTATCAAAAATTCATAGCGATTACCTACGAATAAATTGGAAATTGCAGTTTCTAAAGGATAATTATTTAAACCATTATTTTACAATTATTTCGTTTCTTTTCAACAGTTTTATAATTATAAATTACTTCGCTAACCCAAGGATATCGCGCGTATTCTTGGTGGCGATTTCTTTTTCCTTTTAAATAATTATTCTTTATTTAACGATGCTTGTGTAAATTAATTCTGTAAAATGCGACTAAAAACTTCGTTCTTTTTTGTAATAAGCTCTAAATTTTTAATAAAAAATAATTGTGTAATTCAATTTAACGTATTTTTGCGATTAACAATAAGAAATAAACACGTGTAAAAATTATGCAAAAAAGAATCATCTCTTTCTCTCTAATTCTCACTCTTCCACTCAAACGGAATGCCTTTAAGATAGAGCAGTAGCGTCCACTTCGCGATACTTTCGAACAATTGGATTAGCCCAAAGTCGTCTCCGTACGAATGTATAAAAAGGAAAGATCAACCTGCGGAGGACACTCTTGCCGTGATTTCAATTTATTTCTAAAAAAGTCAAGACGCAGAACTTCGCAGTGCCGAAAAATTTAAAAACAAAAAAAACCACTTTAGCCAGCAGAGCACCCAGAGCCATAGCACTTCGCCAGTCATCCAGCAGCAGTTCCAGCAGCCGAGCACATACATGTATTATAATTTAAAGCATCAAGGAAGAAGTAGACGTCAAGCACAACAGCGGACTACAGAGAGAGACAGAGAGAGAGAGAGGATTTGTCTCCGCACATTAAACCTAAATAAAAAGTGAGTTCTCAATTTAGTTTTGTATTTTATTCGTTCTATTTGCCTTCAAAGACATAATATTAGCCAGAATCGGCTAAATATTTCTCTCCTAAAAACACTGAGTAGGACCTCTCCAGAGCAACATATAGGCCAACGTCGTCCTATACGTTTGTTCAATCCCGCATCTCATTTCTTTACCTGAAAATCTCGCAAATTTAATTCCTCCGCCGTCTTGAGCCCATAAGTTTCAGTACTTAGGCTCGGAAAAGGCAAAGAGCAGTCCACGTTATTTTCAATGCGATTGAAACGTTACCCCGACGTTACCATTTCACAACACCCTCCTGGTGGTAATTGAAGAATCTAATTATAATTTATCGTTTTCATTAAAAAAGTTTAATAATTAAAAGTTTCAGGCACTTATTTTATAGAAAAAAATTCTTTTGTTATAAACAAATTAAAATATCTCTGGTGTTTTTTAATATAATTAAATGTAAAAAACGGCATTTGATTTATGATAAAAAAAAATACACGTTTAAAAAAAAAGTATTTTATTTGGTTAATTAGAAGCAAAGGTACAAAAAATTAAAATTTTTATTATTTATTCGTTAACAAATAAATATTTCAAACAGAAAAAATTCTGCATATTTTTGATTACATTCATAATAGGTCTGTAGAATTTCAAATTGGTATATTTAACATTTTTTTTATAAAAAATTTGCAAAACATGCGTTTAATCGGTAGGTCTACGTAAAGCTAATCTAGATACTACCAGCACGCAGGCGCAAGGTGCGCGTACTGACTGTTTAAACGTGATGCGCGTTAACTCTTACAATAGCAACTAATAATGTTCGAAAAATAAATAATGTCATGAAATCCTTCTTTTTTATTTCAATATTTTGTCGTTTTTTAATGTAAAAAATATATTTATATGATGAAATGAATACACGGTTTATGTTTTAAATGTAGAATAAATTTAATAAAAATATTATAATATTATAAAAATATTTATAGAAAAATAAATACAGATATTTTACAGCAAGTATAACATTGATATTAAAAAATTTTTATTATTCCATAAAGTTAAAATATGTATAAAAAAATAATATTGGCATTTTACAGTTGTAACGGGGTGGCAGTTTTAGCGTTAACCGCCACAGGAGCAATTAGCTTCGGGGGACGCGCAATTCGCAGAAGGTGCGAAAATGCCCTTTGCGCCCCCTTTTAGGAAGCTAAAGTCTCGGACGACTTTGCTCCTAGGTCCAGGCTCGAGAAGCCGTTCTATGGACCCAACTTACTCGTTGCAACGCCGCGCAAACGTCGTTGCGCGGCTCGTGTGTCGTCCTCACCTGGCTAGTTGAATCTCGGAGAGGGCGGTATTCGTGAGGAGAGCTGAAAGCTCCTCGTCGCGCAAATAACAAAGAAAAATCAAAAAGAAAAAAAAATTAATAAAAAGAAGGAAAAAAAGAGTTATATAAATTAAGTAAAAGAAAATCGTAACTGAAAAAAAAACAAATCTAGAAAGAATGTAGGAAAGAAGGATATTAGAAAAGAAATAGAGGAAAAAAAGAAAAAGAATGAAATAAATAAATAAAATAATTTAATAAACCAACGAGTATAAATAATAACAAGAAATAAATATAAGAAAACAATAAAAAGAAATCACATGAAATACGCACGAGGGGCGCAGGTACTTGAACTAGCTATAACGCGCGATAACGGCTCCCGCGCGCAGCGTACTATACGAGTGCGAGAGGGAAAGAACGTCTCTCGCACTACGCCTATAAGAGTGAGAGAGAAAGGCCTCTCTCACTCGCGCGCGCCGTTTAACGTACGGGTGCGAGAGAGAAGGATACTCTCGCGCACGGAGCCCGTTGAAGCGAGAGAGAGAGAGCGCTCTCCCACTCCTGCGCGCCGCGTCTACTGCGAGTACGAGAGAGACAACGAGTCTCCCGTACTGCGCCGTAGGAGTGAGAGAAAAAGCGCTCTCCCACTCTTGCGCGCCTAACCTTACGCGAGTGCGAGAGAGAACGCAACTCTCTCGCACTGATCTTACTCGGATGGGAGAGAAAGGTCTCTCCCACTCGCGCGCGCCGTATATGCTGCGAGTCCGAGAGAGAAAGCGACTCTCCCGCACTGCTGCCACTAGAGTGAGAGAGATAACGCTCTCTCACTCACGCGCGCTTATGCTTCTATAGGTGCGAGAGAGAATGCAACTCTCTCGCCCTGTATACGAGAGTGAGAGAGATAGCGCTCTCTCACTCGCACGATCCGCTAAAAAACGAACTTACGAAGGGAAGGAGTAACCGGCGGAAGTTACTCCTACGCAAATGAAACAAAAAGGCGATGCGTGCGCAAAAGTGTAGTTTTAAACTACTTACTCTTTTTGGCTGGCCAGCCTCGCACGCTACGCGGAGACGGGAGACAGATTGGGCGAACCGGTAACGCACCGTCGCCCTGATCAGTCTCGCTGGATTTTTCCGGTCGCGGGTGTTGGATGCCTCCGCCGTCGGCCGGTGAGTTTTCCCTTACGACTTGCATAGCTGATACACGTCGAGCTGCAGCACAGCACGATCTTCGCGCGCGAGAAAAACTCAAAAAGAAGCACACAAAAAAAAGGACGTGGGAACGATAGGACGTAGCGCGTCCCAAAATAGCGGAATAAAACGAACAATCCACTCAACGAATCTATGCGCGATCTAATTGACGGAGCAAGACGAACTAAACTGAAAAACGCGGGAAGAAGCTAGATTGCCTAGCCTGAACTCGCCTATCTTTTCTATACGGCACACGACTATTCTATCTATCGGCGTGTACCGTATTTTCCCGCCCGGGGCCGTTACGTTACCGAAATTAAACTCGGCTCGCGGACCGCGGAATCGCGCGAAATATAAACACGCGCGGAAAACGGAGTGTTCTCCGTGACACAGTACGTGTAATATTTACGTAGATAAATATTTATTATTCAATTCATCAAAAATGATACAAAAAAAATCACATAGAAATTGTTATTTATTTATTATTAATATTTTTTTTGACGTGACAACGTCTTATAATTCGATGGAGCCGGCTGCACGCACGAAAGAACATGACTCATGCGGCATTACCTCGCTCTGAGGCGTTTCATTTAAGGCTTGAAGTGCAAGCGAGAGCGCGGAACGAGCGACAAAGAGGCACAATCGGCCTCCGCGTTCGGCAGCGTTCGACATCTGTCTCTCTCCTACTTGAGTGAGCGATGCGTCCGCGTGGGCAGCTGCTATACAATAATACATTTACATGTTTTCGTCAAGTATGAAGTGCAGTGAAAAGTGAATGTGGTGTCAATTGTTTATAGCAACGATAATTGCGGCGATAAAGGTAATGATTCTTTCGATATTAAATATATGTTCAGTGATATATTGTCGAATATTCGTGCCTTCATCATTAAAATAAATAGCATCGGTCCGCTAGTGCAGCAATTGTAGGTTATGCTATAATTGACAAAACTATAACAATAAGTTAACAGAACTATTTCACGATGAGTAAAAAATCAATTGCTTTACTATTTGATCGACAAAATAGAAACATTTCTCAAATTCATGAAAGACATGTTTAATCTCGATTGTGCATTAGACGTTAATAAATCAACAACACTAAGAGGCACCATTATCGATTTGACTTTTTCAAGACACATTAGACTCGAAACACTCCCTTTCATTTCCTACTTTTCTTATCATCGTCCTATTCTCAACAGAATAACACAAATTGTAAGAAGTTAAATATCACACATGTTTAAAAGTTGTAAAACAATTGCTCAAAGCACATTCATACTTGTAAAAACTATGTACATTGTTAAAAAAAAAAAAAAAAAATTGACATAATTGTATTTATGCGTACAAATAAATGTAACTTGATCAATTTAATTGTGATTTCCATTTACCTCCTTCTCTATATCCATACAAAATATCTATCAAATGAATAAAATTAAAATTTTCTTTTGAAAAATGCAACCATTCCATCAGTATTTTCTTATGACGTTGTCACGTTCAACTATCGTCAGTAAACCGACTTTACAGACAACCGATTTTTTACTACTGCTAGGGACATCGCATTCTACTTATAGAGATAATATACATAGAGAGAGCGAACGGGCTTCAATCCTATCTAAGCCAAAGAAAGAGAAAGAAGATCGGAGACCCCTTTTTCTTTTTCTGTCTACTCGATCCTGATTGGTGCTACAATTATGGGCGGAGCAATGACAAAGCATAGAAAGGGAAATTAAAACAATAAACTTCCGAGGGGTACAACTTATACATTACAATTTGTATTTATATTTAGACTTTTACAATAGCTCAACCCGTAGAGGCATGAGGTTAAAATATCCTAAATAAGTAGTTAGGTTCAAATCCCAATAGTAATTTTTTTTTTCGTTTGAAATATTTTTTTCATGGTTTGTTAGTTACATACATACAATAGTATGTTAAAAAGAAAAAAAAAAAATTTTATTAAATTTTTTAATTTCCACCTTTATTATCTTATATTGTAACAGCGAAAATTTAAAAGAAATACCATTTTTTTCGAAAAACTATATAAAATTATGTAAAAGCCTCCAGAATCTAAAATTAAAATATATTTGGTATTTTTTTAATTTCAGACAAAAATAATATTAAATTTTTTTTGCTAAAATCCGTATAAATTTACAACAGGATAAGCAAAATTAATTTAAAAAATTAATAACTAAATTTTTTATAGTCTTAGTTTATCATTATTTAAAATTTCTTTTTTAAATTTATCTGTAGATGTAATATTTAAACTTACTTTTGAAAACTCCGAGTATTGTCGTCAGCAATACGCTTTTTCTTGCATAAAATGCAATATATTGTCATTTTCGTTTATTTGTTGTGTTTCTCTATGCTTAAAATAAATAGATATGTGTATTATACATACGAGGTCCGGTTATTAAATAACGAAACTGCGCGCCTAGAGGGCGCCGTAGAGGGGTCGGGAAAAAACGAGTAGTGCGTTGGGTATCTAGATATCTTGTCTATGCACGTATGAAGACACGTTCTCGTCACTATTATTGTATTTCTGCAGTAGCGGCTTGAAACGAACGTGTTTTTTTCTCGTGCCAAAAACCATGTGTGACGAAAAACAGGAGCAACGTATCAATCTCAAATTTCTCGTTAAATTCAAAAAAACTCCGACTGAGTGCTGTGAATTGTTGCAAGAGGCCTATGCGGACAATTCTCTATCTCGTGCGCGTGTGTTTGAGTGGTGTTAGCGCTTCAGTGAGGGCCGAGTGAGCACTGAAGATGACCAACGCCCAGGTCGCCCTGTCACTGTTTCAACTCCGGAAACAGTGACCAAAATCAACCAAATTGTGCGTGCAGATCGTCGAATGAGCATCCAGATGATTGCCGAGGCTGTAAACGCCGATAAAGAAACGGTTAGACAAATTTTACACGAGGAATTACACTTGACAAAAGTCTGTACGAAGTTGGTGCCAAAAAACCTGACTCCTGACCAAAAGCTCTTGCGTCAACAGGTCTGCTCAGATTTCTTTAAAAGGTTAAAAAAAGATTCCGGACTGATGAAAAACATTATTACTTGCGACGAAACGTGGATTTTTCAATAAGATGTTGAAACAAAGCGGCAATCGATGCATTGGAAGACGCCTGAATCGCCCAGAATCAAAAAAGCAAGGATGTCCAAATCAAAATTCAAGGCAATGTTGATCGTTTTTTTTGACATTAACGGTATCGTGATGACTGAATGGGTTCCAGAGGGTCAGACTGTCAACCAGACTTACTATTTGTCAGTTCTGGCAACACTGCGAGAACAAGTTCGTAAGAAACGGCCCGAGTTGTGGAAGAACAACTCGTGGATTTCGCACCAGGACAACGCACCTGCCCATAGCGCGCTATCTCTGAAGCAGTATTTGGCCGGTAAGCGCACTCCACTGCTCGAACACGCGCCGTAATCACCAGATTTGGCACCGTGCGACTTTTTTTTGTTTCCGAAGATAAAATCTGCTTTGAAAGGGACCCGATTTGAGTCGATGGAAGTGGTAAAGCAAAAAACGGCAGAGCTCCTAAATGCCCTCACTAAAGAAGACATCCAGCACTGCTTCGATCAATGGAAAAAACGTATGGGAAAGTGTGTGGCGAGGGAAGGGGAGTATATTGAAGGGGAGCTTTCGAATGTAGAATAATTTTTATAATAAAACCCTTTTTCGTAACCAGTCTCGTTATTTAATAGCCTGACCTTGTATGTTAACGTGTCGAGCAAATAAGAATAGAATGAGTAAAGCTTTGCTGAGACAAAGAGTAAGAGAAAAGCTGTTATATAGATACAGTCTACTATGCTAAAATATAAACTCGAAAAACTAACTATTCCATAGTGGAGATAGCTGAAAAATAAATATTTTAGTTTCTTCTGTTTTTCAGTTTAATTGTTTATTGAAAAATTGTTTAGACAAATAATTAAAAATTTTGTGATTTTACAAAACTAGTTACGCAAGTTGATTTTAGGGATTTAAATTATCATGTGCTCTTCACAATGATATTTTAATCAATTGAAAAATGTCTGTGAAAGAAACCAAATCTGATTATGTTTTGACGAAACAGATTATATAATAATCGAATTTTCCAAACTTCATCGTCGTCATTGCAATCCATGCTTTTATAAAAACGTAAATTGCACAGTACCCGAAACAAAACAAAAAATCCTTCCGTTCATAAATGAATATAATGTGCTGATATCTTGAATCTGGATTTTGAAATGTCTGAGAAATAAATAAAGTGCATCCGCTTTTTTGCATTTGCATTGTACTCTGCGTTTCTCCACAAAAATATCGTAATGAATTCTCTATAGCTTAACGAGTAAAATCGTTCAGCTGCCAAACCAAATTTTTTTTTTTCCAATACATACTCTAAGCAACTATCCATATAAAAATTCCGGATAGTTTATGTAGAAAAAACGGTGTACCTAGACAAAGAGACCGCACGCCGAACATTACCGTTACGCACATGTAGGCGGACGCTTACTGTAAACTCATTGCTCTACACTAAGTATTTTTTTAAAATAATAATGGAACAACACTTGTTTAAATTAATATGAACATTATTAATTTTTGTGTTATAGATATATTTTGAAAATATTTCAAAATATATTAGTTTTATAGGTGCACAAAAAGCGGCAACGGAATTTCGATCTGAAATTTTGCACACTATCGTTTGAATATTATAAACCTTCTCTTAAAAAGATTTTTTACGCATTTAAATATTTTTTGAGATTTTAAATTTTAGAGTTTATATTTTAGCATAGTAGACTGTTTATATAATAGCTTTTCTCTTACTCTTTGTCTCAGCAAAGCTTTACTCATTCTATTCTTATTTGCTCGACACGTTAACATACGAGGTCTGGCTATTAAATAACGAGACTGGTTACAAAAAAGGGTTTTATTATGAAAATTATTCTACATTCGAATGCTCCCCTTTAATATACTCCCTTTCCCTAGCCACACACTTTCCCATACGTTTTTTCCATTGATCGAAGCAGTGCTGGAAGTCTTCTTTGGTGAGGGCCTTTAGGAGCTCTGCCGTTTTTTGCTTTACCGCTTCCATCGACTCAAATCGGGTCCCTTTCAAAGCAGATTTTATCTTCGGAAACAAAAAAAGTCGCACGGTGCCAAATCTGGCGAGTACGGCGCGTGTTCGAGCAGTGGAGTGCGCTTACCGGCCAAATACTGCTTTAGAGATAGCGCGCTATGGGCAGGTGCGTTGTCCTGGTGCAAAATCCACGAGTTGTTCTTCCACAACTCGGGCCGTTTCTTACGAACTCGTTTTCGCAGTGTTGCCAAAACTGATAAATAGTAAGTCTGGTTGACAGTCTGACCCTCTGGAACCCATTCAGTCATCACGATACCGTTAATGTCGAAAAAAACGATCAACATTGCCTTGAATTTTGATTTGGACATCCTTGCTTTTTCGATTCTGGGCGATTCAGGCGTCTTCCAATGCATCGATTGCCGCTTTGTTTCAACATAGTATTGAAAAATCCACGTTTCGTCGCAAGTAATAATGTTTTTCATCAGTCCGGAATCTTTTTTTAACCTTTCAAAGAAATCTGAGCAGACCTGTTGACGCAAGAGCTTTTGGTCAGGAGTCAGGTTTTTTGGCACCAACTTCGCACAGACTTTTGTAATGTGTAATTCCTTGTGTAAAATTTGTCTAACCGTTTCTTTATCGGCGTTTACAGCCTCGGCAATCATCCGGATGCTCATTCGACGATCTGCACGCACAATTTGGTTGATTTTGGTCACTGTTTCCGGAGTTGAAACAGTGATAGGGCGACCTGGGCGTTGGTCATCTTCAGTGCCCACTCGGCCCTCACTGAAGCGCTTAAACCACTCAAAAACACGCGCACGAGATAGAGAATTGTCCGCATAGGCTTCTTGCAACAATTTACAGCACTCAGTCAGAGTTTTTTTGAATTCAACGAGAAATTTGAGATTGATACGTTGCTCCTGTTTTTCGTCACACATGGTTTTCGGCACGAGAAAAAAACACGTTCGTTTCAAGCCGCTACTGCACAAATACAATAATAGTGACGAGAACGTGTCTTCATACGTGCATAGACAAGATATCTAGATACCCAACGCACTACTCGTTTTTTTCCCCACCCCTCTACGGCGCCCTCTAGGCGCGCAGTCTCGTTATTTAATAGCCAGACCTCGTATATATATGTACTGGCTTTCCCATTTTTAGAAACGGATGCATATATCTCTAAAACTAAAGTTTTTAAGAAAAAAGTTTTTATATAGAAGTTGTTAGATTTTAAAGGGGACGTCTAACTATGACCTTGAGTATGACCTTTAATATGCCCTTAAGAACATTTGAAGGTCAAGTTGATTTTCTTGAACGGAAACCTTCACTTCTGACCCCGGAAAATGAAAAAGCAGAAAATTTACGTCCTAATATGATTTAATTATTATCATCTTGACTTATTTATAATTATCATCATCTTGACCATGATTTTGACTACAACTTTGAAGGTCATTTAAAGCCAAGTTAAACATTTGTAATGGAAAATCTTATTTTCGACCCTAGAAAGCGAAAAAGAAGAAAATTTTATCAAGCAGAGATCCAGCCAGTTAAGGCAAGACCAAGAAAAGACTCGATCAGTTGAGGCAAGATCGGACAGAGACCCGGCCAGTTAAAGGAAGACCAAGCAAAGACCCGGCCAGTTAAGGTAAGACCAAGCAGAGACCCCACCAGTTAAGGCAAGATCATTCATTGATGTAAGCTGTATTTTAGCTGAGGCGGGATAAAAAGAGTTATTTGAGGCAAAAGATGTTCAAAAGTTGCTCCACCTTTTCGAATACACAAGTTGACTCGTTTTCGGAAATGCGATATCGTTTTTGATAACACGTTTCGCGATATGGTATTATATGCATTCCGAATCCTTACCTACGTATGTTTTATAGTCGTTGTTCTGATTTTATAGACCTCATTTTTTAGAAAGCCTTATGAATAAAAGTCAACCGATGTAAGGTAACCTAGGTGGCCATTCTACGGGGCCTCCTATACCTATCCATCGATTGTTAAATCTTTCATTTAGATAATTTCTTACAATGATTGTCCAATGTGTGGTAGTACTGTCTTGTTGCAGCCATAATTTATTTC
Organism: Chalcis sispes; assembly: GCA_949987625.1. Lineage (NCBI taxonomy): Eukaryota > Metazoa > Arthropoda > Insecta > Hymenoptera > Chalcididae > Chalcis > Chalcis sispes. The sequence goes on along the minus strand of OX465098.1, from coordinate 24,848,970 downwards.
TTGTATTGAGGTCAACGTCTTCAAGCAGAACTAGAAGTTCATCCCTTATCAACTGCAAATAAGTTTGTCCGTCAACGTCGACTTCAAAAAATAAAGGGCTAATCAAATAGCTATTAACAATTCCGTACCATACATTTAAACTCCAGCGACGTTGATGGTCAACCTTTCGCATCCAGAGTGGGTTAACTAGAGAACAAAAGTAACAGTTAAGGCGATTGAAGATGTCAGTACTTTAAAATGTTGCCTCATCACTGAACATAACATATTTGAAAAAATTATCATCATTATTGACATGTTGCATTACCCATTGACAAAAAATAAGTCGTCTTTTAAAATCCTTAACCTATAAAGCTTAGTTTAAAGATATGTGATACAGATGGTACTTTACATTTTTTAGATATCTACTAGCTGTTGATTTTGTTATTCCAAGTTCTCGTACAATTTGACGTAAACTTATCTGAGGATCCAGATGCACCATAGCTAGTACCGCAATCATTTGAGGATTATTAGCATAATCTTCAGTTAACATGGACCTCTTTTTACGAGCAAACTTACCTTATCGGCCACGCGACTCGATATTATGAATAACAGTGTCATTGGGATGACGTTTTTCGAGGAACCTAGCAGCATAAAATTGAAGCTTGAATGTAGTTTCGTCGACATTCTCTTAACACTAGGAGAATATCGACAATTTCAATAACTATGTAGACTGGCATAATGAGAAAATGTCAAAATAAAACTAAAACTAAAATTAGGAGAACAAATTTAATTTAAAAAATTAATCAACAAATAAATTATTTCTTTAATAAAATAACAAATTTTTTTTAAGAATAAAAGAATTTGAAGAAACTTAAAATTTCTCAAAATCATGCCTTAATTTTGCATTCAAATTAACTGACAATGAATGACACTATAACGTCGGTTAAGACTTTACACGTGCGTTATTCGATCTAACGCGAGTAGACGTTGCCTTTAGAACCTAAGCAGTTAAGCTTCTGGGCTCGGATAGCAGAGGAGAAAATAGTTATATTTATACTTTCTTCCTTGTAAAGAGGAGTTGATGAATACCAGACTAAGTGAACGTCTACGCCGACACTCAGGCCAGGTTACGTCGCTCTGGATAAAGTCCTTACAAGTGTTTTTAGGCAAGGAGGTAGCTA